>JBCAUG010120577.1:0-21228 GCA_038406175.1 Haplosyllis leylae | reverse complement strand
ACTGAACAGACTAAACTTAGACTAGAACTGAAGGATTTGACACACTCACTGGATTGCATGACCAACTGTAAAAGTTTCGTGACCGACTGTAAGTTTTTACAGTTGGTCACAAAACTTTTACAGTCGGCCATGAAACTTTTACATAGGGTTTACACAGGACAGTGACTGTAAGTTTCACCACCAACTGTAAAAACTTACCGTTGGTCACGAAACTTTTATAGTCAGTCATGCAATCCAGTTAACCATCACAAAGTGTGATTAACCATCACAAGAGGGGGGGTGATTGAAATCAACATTCGTATGCCCCTGGGGAGGTGAATGAAAACAGAATTTTTGATTTTGTACGTTCCCCCCCCGGGGCGTACGAATGGGGGGGGGTGAATGAAAACATTTCACCGGGACCGGGAACGGGAGCTGGAAGTACTGTTCGTATTGCAGCAGGACTGGGACCCAAAAATATTGCATGTACCTGTTTACATGTCCTAGCAGGAACTATTTTAGGTATGAAAAAATGGGTCTGAAACTCATATATGCCCATTCCTGGTCCAGTGCAGTGTGAACAGCTCTGCATAATATATAGTAGCGCAATTTGGTTTTTCACGATAGGAAAATATGACGCATTTCTATCAAGTTATCTGACAGATCTAAAGTTACACAGAACAAAATAGATTTAGTCAAAAATTGTCCCCAGTAGGGTTCTATAGAGCATGACTTTATAAAGGCCTTAATGATTCACACATTACAACCAAATAGTGACTTAGCTCAGTTGGCAGAGCATTAGAGTGATGATCTGGAGGTTGTGGATTCAAACGCCACTGGGGATAATTTTTGACGAAATTTATTTTGTTCTGTGTAATTTTAGATCTGTCAGATAATCTGACAGAAATGCGTATCGTGAAAACCCCAATTGTTCCCTTTCCCAATTCAGGTAGACTGAACTGACGTCTTATTACTCGACTTTTTTACCTCGATAATTGACACTGGATACCGCAAAGTAAATGGTGATGTGTTCTGTTTTTGTAGCTTTGTCTTGCTCAAGTAATGAAGTCAGAAGTCGTCCTTTTTGCGTCTAGGTAAGTTGGAGAGTGGGATGAATGTCACAAGAAAATACAGCAATGAAGCCTTGTGTTTTCTTTTAACAGATTTTAAATAAAAAATGTTCTTTTTTAATCGCAATATGGGTGTCATATATATTACAACGGTAGCAGTCCTCTTTATTTTCATTTTATACATTATTAAAATCACGTATTGTATCAAAGACAATATTACATATTAAACCCACTTAAAAAAAGCGACCAACTTCTGAAGGCGGCTACACGATCTAAACAAGTGGTCGTATTACTTACGTCATTGTGGGCAGGTGAGCTTGGATTTAAACCATGAACAGTTTCTCGGACAAATCAAGCCACAGGTCACAACCACTGACCTTAATCATGTAAGGTATTTGTTCCACCTCTGTATCAAATTGTATACAGAAAAGTGTTTAAACAAGGCCATTTTATACCTTAAATAAAATGAAAATAATAGATCTAGATAACAAGTCCACCTTTGTTTATGTTCTTCACATCAAGTGTGGATGGGTGGGTTGAGTCCAATTCAAGTCTTACTGCGTGAGGTCTTAGATTCACCTCATATTGTATCAAGCCTCAGACTCATTTCCAAAAAGTCAATACAGTGGTAAGAATCAACTCTGAAGCCTTGTTTACTGCCACCAAGGAAATGTATCTACAGAAGTGGCCTGGGACGTACACATGACATGCTTTTCAAGTACACTTGTCTGATTATCAAACGCAAGGCCAAATGTATCCTCACGGGCCCAATGTACAAAGTATGTCAGCTGTATATTTCTACATTTATCACTTTTGTTTGAGTACATCTGTTATTTGGTTCATTGCAAATTATTACTTAGAAGAATATTTGTCTGAGGATGATAAGTTTGCAAAATGTCCAGTGAGGAAAGAAATAGCTAAGGGCCACAAAAAAATGTTTCACTTGATTTTTCCAAATTCTATTCCAAAATTACTAAAAAAAGGGTCAATTAAAAGGAGAAGCTTTTAACATTTTTGTAACTGCAGCAATGCTCGCTTGCCAGATGAATAAACCAGTAACAGCACATCACTTCCTTGAGGCAAACGTTCAATACCGAGCAAATAGTTCATCTCTGGCTTTGTCAAGTCATCCCCACAGCAAGTCACACACTCCCGGCGTAACATGAAGATGAACCCCAGGAGTTTACTTGCTTAAACCTTGATTTAGTACTTGCTACATTTATTCCAAATAGATTCTGTGCCATATAAACAAAAGGCATTGAAACTAACACATATCTACACTTTGCTCTGAAAGGTTCACACGAGGGAAACTTCTTTTCATGGTAAACAGTGCATGCCTTACATTGAACAGTGTCTGATGCTGTGAATCCATCTGCCAGAAAAGAAGATGGTATTTACACATTCACTTTCCAACTACTTTCTCTAATGTAGTAGACATTCCTTTATAGCCGAACGTATGGCTTTGCAATAAAAGTCAATCGTGTCAACAATTACAGTATATATTCATTGGCCAAGATTGCTTCTGCAATAGGAGGGTCTGAGGAAAGTTATGATTTATTACACGTGATGAAAGCAAATAAGAAAGTCATAATCTTCATTAATCTTTACCACCACTTAGTGTAAACTGTATATTACATTCCAACTCCGTCGCTTTCTTTTCATGTAAATGCACATTTAGACGGTCTGAAAAAATGTTAAGCCCAAGCTTCATCTATTGCGTGAGTACAAGGAATTGGATTCATTCAGGGAATATAGAAGCTATGATTTTCAATAAAAATAAAAAGACAAATTATAGAAAAACTCGAATGTTCCCCTTTAATCATAATATCAGTGCTTTATAATTTTATACATGATTAAAATCATGGTTTTTATCAGAGACCACATATTACACACACTAAAAAAAATGCGGCCAATTTCTGAAGGCGGCTACACGATCTAAACAAGTGTTCGTATAACTTACATCATTATGGGGAAAGTGGATCTCGGTTTAACCCGTGAACTGTTTCTCGGACACATCAAGCCAAAAGCCAGAGCCACTATAATCATGTAATATATTCAACTTCGGTATCAATTTTTATGCAAAGAAGTGTCTTTAAACGTCCTTTTGTAACTTAAATGAAATGGAAATGATTGATCTAGATAGCATGTCCACCATTCTTGATGCTCTGCATGTAAAGTGTGGATGGATTGTTGAGAGTCAAATTCACTCGTGGTCCCAGATTTACTTCCTATTGTTTCAAGGCTCAGACTCCTTTCTGCAATGATGAGAAGCAACTCTGAACTAGAAAATCTGGAACATCGTTTCCTGCCAACAAGGATATGAATGTCCAAGATTGGCCTGGGATTTACACATGACATAGTTACCGACCGCGTACGTAGTACAGCGGTAAGGTACTGTTTTCACAGGTGTTTGTCTGTCCACAGGGGGGCATACCCGAGCCAGGTTCAGCTGGGGGGGGGGCAGGACTGGGGAACCCCCTGCCCGAGCTTAGGTACCCCCTGGCCAGGACTGGGGTACCCTCCCCAGCAAGGACTGGGTACCCCCCAGCCAGGACTCGGTAAAAGGCTGGGGTACCCCCCTCCCCCGGGATAGGACAGCAGAGCAATCACTTGCTATGCTGTGGTCGGTATGCCCCTTGCATTCATACAGGAGGACTTTCTTGTTTTCAAGTTGTATTCACTTGTCTAATTATCACAGAACCCCAAGTTTTACTCAATGGGGTTTTCCCTAAATGAATTTCATTGAATTCAATGAATTCAGTGAATCAATATAAAATCCAAAAGGGATATGGCGACCACTGGCACTGCTCATCTGGATAGATCTACAGTTGCATTATCAGTGATAGTAACAGAACGTACAGTTTCTTTAATACCTCTAGTTATGTGTCTGTTAGCAGTCATCACACTGAACATATACATATCCAGAAGTAGTAAAAGAAATTTTATTTTTACAACTTCATCTAAGAACAGAACTTATACCAGACTTAAAGTATTCCCTGTAACCATAGCACTTTTGAACTTGGTAACAATTCATTGAACTCAGGAAAAGTCATTTAGGGAAAACTTAAATGTGTTTTCACAGGGCTTTAAATGTGCAAAGTATGTCAGCTGTACATTTCTACATTTAATTTCTTCAATTTGAATGCACCTGTTTGCTTCACAGTAAATTAATACTGTATGTATCTGAGGATTACATAATGTTTACAAACTGTCCAGTAAGGAAAGGAACATCTAAGAACTACAAAAATTGTTTCTCTTTGTTCTAGAAAATTCTACTCTAAAGTTATTAAATAGGGCAAAATTGATTTGAATTTTTTTTGTAATTCTCAGTTCACTAATGTTACACACCATTTCTTTAAAAGCATGTGCCAGGAAATCACTTGATTAAAGCGAGCGTTCAATACTAAACAAATAGTACATCTCTGCCTTTGTCCAATCATCTGCACAGCTTTCATGCAAGTCTTACACTCGTGAAAATGTACCCCAGGATTGGATTTGCTTTGCTCCTGATTTGTTACGTGGTAGAATCATTCCAAATGTAGCAGCCTATAAATTGTGTGCTATTGGTACATTCCAGGAAAAGTGGATGGAATTTTACTTTATGAAGGAATTAGAGGTAGCCAATTATTAGGCTTTGCACTAAGGGTTCACAACAGGAAAAGAGTGTAGGGTACGACACATGCCTTAGCACGCACAGGGAGGGCTCCGCCCACACCCTTTTGCCACACCAGACCAGCCTATAGCTGGCTGGGATACACCTGTATATATAGAGTGCACTGCTAGTAGAGCCAGAGTAGAATAAATGCACTTACCAATGACTACGAGTTACTCTCTTTTACCCACGGAAGGTACACCAGACGCGCACCTTACAAGAGGTCTGCAAAAGCCTGAGTATAAACGGTCCATTTCTTACATTGAACACTGTCTGATGCCTGAATTGATCAGGGAGAAAAAAAGAGATTTTATTTACATACTCACTTTTCAACTACTTTCTCTGCTGCAGTAGATATTTCGCCATGGCCAAACGTCTGGCTTTGTAATGAAAAGTAAATAGCGTCAACAATTGCATTAATTATTAGACGCGATTTTTCATTGCTTGGTACCTTCGGAGTTAAATCAAAATCATGCAATAACAGGGTTTGAGGAAAGTTATGATTTATCACACATGATGAAAGCCAATAAGAAAGTCATAATCTTCATTGATCCTTACCACCACTTAGTGTGAAGTGTATTTAACATTCCAACTCGCTTTTCATGCAAGAACACATTTGGACGGTCTGCAATAACGTTAGCTAAAGCTTCACCTATTGCATGAGTACATGGATTTTTATTCACTTGGGGATTATAGAAGCTTGGAGGTCTAATGAAAAAGATTTTATTCTGGCCACAACCTGGAGTAATGTTATTTTGATCAAACATCGTCCCTGGATAAAAGAGTTTTTCACAAACTCTCCCTAATACAAGAATGCCAACATTGCCAACTTTGTTTTAGCTCTGCCATTAAAAATCAACTACTATAATCAAGTATTTAACCTTGAAATATAATCCTCACGTTTACCTTGATTTCTAATCTGACATTTACTACTATCAGTTGAGCACATAAAGAAGAAAACTGCAAATATATGGGAATACAAAGTTGGCAATAATACCAACATTACCAACTTTGTGTAATGATGAAAAACTCGAGTGTCTCCCGTGTGTTCCTGCACGTAATCCTCTAAACCCAGGTTATAAATGTGAGAATATGCCTGAAGAGAATCTGTCATTGCTGATGCTTCATGGTTTCTATTGTACGAGTCATTAATTACTTTGTATGAGACTCTAATCGCAGGTGTCTAAGTAAATATTAATATCTTACAGAGATCTAGACTACGAAAGATTTGAAAAAAGAAAGATATCATATTGTTTATGGAAATTTCATAGTATTGAATTGCCGGTTTGTCGAATTCAATCGAGTTTTTCATGATAAGATCACATTTACATTTTAAACCTGAGTTTACATGAAGAAATTCAAAAAAATTTAAAAGTTGCCTCCAGTGGGATTTGAACTCACAACACTGACCATCGTTGGATCTCAGGTTGAATGCTTACCCAAATGGGCCACAGAGGCCTGTGCTAATTGGCAGACCTTTAACTGAGGTTTGTTTCATGCACCATTTCACATTTGAAAAATCATTAAAGCATGTCTGAAGTAAATTCTGTCTTAAAATGTGAAATTTTATCTTATTGTGAAAAACTCGATTGATGCATGTGAGGACCCACTTGCCTGATATTCAGGTAAAACACCACAAAGACAAACGTTGCATTGTTACAATAAAGTGTTGTAGTAGGCTTGTAGACACCATCCAAAGTGTTTCTACTTTTTGTAGTTCCGTGAAAACCTAGGCAGTTTACGTAGTTTATAATCAAGACCATAGTTTACTTGATATGATAACCAATCTGAGCTTATCTAGATAGTATTATCTATAAAGCTGAATTAGTATTATCCCAAGTATCCAAACGTGTAGATACATTTGGCTTTTGTGTTCATTTCTTTCGAAACCACCTCTAACAACATTAGGTTCCCAAAAACCAAGTTATGAAACCATGTACAGTACCCGGTCCTTTCAGCCAAAATCCTTACATATCCGTCTCCAATCTGTTTGGTCTATGACACGTAACGCTATGTAAACAAATAAACAGTAAACAAACAAACACAGTCGAGGTAATGAGGATAAAAAGCCAGTGGATGTGTTTGTTGGAAGGACTCCAGATCCATCTGCTGATTCCTCCTCGTAAGATTCTGCTTGAAGTGGAATAAACATGTTCGGAACACCAATCAAATAGGCTAATACACCCTGTAGGAAGGTCTATCAATTCTGACTATTTTGGATGGTGTCAATCAATTCTGACTGGGTTTTACAATAGTGGTCTACGAGAAAAAAAGGGGTAAAAATAGGGTAAAATTGAGGACACTTGTCAGGAAATTGATATTGCAATACTTCATAATAGATAAATCCAAACTACATTTTCATTTTTACAATATATTTGGGGATGACTCAGATATTCACAGATTTGATCATAGGAAGTAAACAATTAGCATGTGTTTTTTGCCATTTTTGACTTTTTTGTTTACTTCCTGTGGGCAAATTTGTGAATATCTGAGCCATCCCAAGATATACTGCAAAAATAAAATGTAGTTCGGATCTATCCATTATGAAGTATATTTCTGCAATATTATTTGGTAGACAAATGGCCTCAACTTTGCCCCGCACTTCCAAATCCCTTTTTCCCATTGACCACCATTGTAGACCCAGTCAGAATTTGCTGACACCATCGAAAACAGTCAGAATGGATACTCTTCCTACAGGGTGTAATACCTCTTTTTCAAACGAAAGTAAAGTTATTTCTACGAACTGAAAAATGAGTTCAATTCGTTACTTTTTTGCACTGGACGCCTCCAAGGCTATTACGTAATGGATTTCCATGTTGATATCAACTGACCAATTGATTGTGCCTATTGTTAATAGTCGAGTTTTTCAGTAATTATACAATGTTACCAGATCTGACAGATCTGGCAGATCTGACATTTTTGTGTTTCAGTTTAAGTTTGATTTTCTTGTGTATATCTTGACATGTCGGTGCTTTGATTAGAAACTATTATCCTGCCAAATTTATGAGTGACTGTGAAAAACTTAAAGATCAGATAAAAAATTAATTGCCAGATCTGTCAACTTTGTGTCCTGGTAATTAAGGAAAAACTCGAATGTAAAATTTATTGCCCATAACAGTGCTGCCGTCCAAAGGCTCTTATAAGACGGGGAAGAGATAAGAAACATTAAATCTATTTGGTGACTCCAAGATAAAGGAGAGGAGACTTAGAGAGGAGACTTCAGCGGCTATTTTTGAACAACTGAACTTCCGCATTTACTTGTGTTTAATGTTTGCAAAATTTCTTACAATTTCGTGGAATACTCTCTGCTATTGAAAAAGTTGTAAACTGCAGATGGGTGCGGTAAAAGTCATTTAAATTCTTGATAACATTTCTGACTTTGGCGAAAGGGTTTGAAAGATACAAATTTATTGGATTGAGTGAATTGGGATTTTTTTCTCGTTTACTAGAGTTTTTCACAAATTCTCTCAAATACAAGAATGGCAACATTGCCAACTTCGTTTTAGCTCTGCTATTAAAAATCAACTTGTTCAATAAAACATGTAACCTTGAAATATAATCCTCATGTACTCCTTGATTTCCCATTTACCATTTATTAACATACATTGGTGCAAATAAAGAAGAAAATTTCAAACATACGGGAGTACAAAGTTGGCAATAATGCCAACTTTGCCAAGTTTGTGTAATTGTGAAAAACTCGACTGATCCGTTGGCAATCAACTATGATCTTTTCGTTACACGCTGCGTATTCCACCTGCCACAAGAAATCCACCTTCAGTGATTCAAAACGTACATGCACACCCAATACTTTCACCTAAGAATTCACAAGACTGGGTCTTCAGTCTAAATATACATTGTGGAAAAAGATATGACTTCAGATAGAATCTCTATCGGCCAGAAACTTACGTGAATAGGATGAGTGGAGTTCCTGAATCTGAGTGGAGTACCTGAATCTGATGGAGTACCTGATGGTATCGTTCCATGTCAAACATACCTGCTGCGAAGGAAACAAATATTATCAAAGTATCAACCGAAAGAAAAACGCCTAAAAATCTACATCCATCATAAGCTATCGGGGATTTTTAGGAGAAACAATACAATTTACACACGTTGCCATTGAATAGTTCTTCACAGATCCATGTTTTTCTACATGATGCACTCTGACACCGAAGCCAGAAGCAATGTTTTTAGCTATCATATCAATGATATTTTGATATGTGATAAAATTAGGGTTCCCACTTCGAGGCAGGCAGTCATATGTCTAAACATCCATGGGGAGCATATTTGTTTTGGTTATATTAGATGTAATGTTCACAGTTTTATATGAAGCCGAAAAGTATTATTGTAATATCGCATTGTAGTATGATGGAAACAATTCAGGTTTTTCCCAAGTAATGCATAAAAATTGTTTCACCTGGTATCACTATAAATCCCCCTTCATGTCCAGTCTGAATAAATTCAATTTTCTCTCCAGTTTCCTTTATTAAGAATGCATTAGTAGTCAACATTTGCAAGTGATCTGTCATATTAGTGTGATATATCAATAATTCAATGCAATATTTATCTATTGCAGTTGCAGTTAAGGAGTTTGTATCAAATATTCATCACCATGACGACGTGTATATTGCTGGAGAGCTCCATGGAAACAAGAGGATGCCTATCACCTTGATGAGGGTATCAAATAGAGATAAAACTGTACCTCTGGAGATAGTCTGGGACAAGAGGCATTCGAAAAGTAAGTCAATTACATAGTACACAATAAATAGTCAACGCAAAGATAATTTAATCCACTAAGGGTTCCTTCACATGAAGCGAAAATTCGCTTTATAATTCCATTTACGGTTTTCGCTTAAACATTGCAATGGAGTGTAGCATTGGAAGAAATTCATTCTCATAGTACACTGGGTCCCGTTTACAACGAGTTCGGTTACAACGAGCACCCGGCTACTACGAACAAATAATTTGCTATTAAGCTTGCACCATCTCATTGACTACAATGTTAAAAGGTTCAGCTACAACGAGCACCTAGCTACAACAAGCACATTTTTGTGCATCAAACCACTCGTTGTAAGCGGGACACTCGTGATCGCATTGTGTGAAGGGACCCAAAGCAACGTCACAGAATCATCACTAAAAATCACTAAGAACATTTTGCATAATATTCTAATTTGCATTGGTTTTTTAATGTTAATGAAATGTAGATGGTGACACTGGTATCATTTTAAGACAGGTGTAATTAATTTTTTGATCAGATTTCTAATAAAGGTTAAAATTTTCTGAAATATCCAAGAATTCCACTTACGAAAAATTAGCGATGATTGCTAGTACTGTTCGAAGTAAAATCTCAACTTCTATTCGATGTCCAGTGAATTCAGCACATTCTAAAATTATTAATAACGAATTTTGTTGTTGATGTCGTTTTCGTATTCGCTCTCAGACACTGTGAACGAGGCCGCAGTAAGTTCCAATCTACATTCAAATCTGTTACTTAATGTAAATTGCCTAAACGGGGAAATATCAAGTGTGTTGGAAATACGGAGTTGAATTTCTACCGTCGTAATAAGTTTCTAAGAAGTCTTTGATAAGTACATTTTGGATATTTCCATGAATTTAAATCGTGAATTTGTTCTGCCATTTTTGCCTTTCTGTTATTTTATGATTCTAATTTTATGCCTTCAGCATAAAAGTCTTAGTTGTGTGACATTCCTAAGAAGGATAAAACCTAGCATACGAGCCCTAAAGGTATATTAATAGCATGGGCATCATTGATATGCACCTCACAGATACCACACTGATACTTACAGATGGAAAACTACCAAATACAAACAAAATGATTCTACAATTTCCACCGGTTCCATGACATCAAACTTCCTCCGAATGACAATGGCCACTTTTTGTATGCACAACGTTGTTTGGAAGTTAAAGGCAAAAATAAATCAGAAATAGAGTTTTAATAAAGTATCCTTTTAAAGTAAGCCGAGATCAGTAAACATAATTGTGGCAGTAAAATACACGAGCAAACCTTGATGTAACTGTGTGCAGCCATTTTTTAAATACCCCACAACAGCAGCACTCTGGTTGCCAAGGGTTGTTGACATAGCAACATGTTGTATTCACGTCACGTTGAAATTTGAGTGGTTACCATGTTTGTAAACATTTTCTTTTTAGTTTCAAATTCTTTTCACGTTGTATTTAGAAGTCCCCAGTTTTTGCAGACAAGTACAAGAGCCTTAAATGAACTTTATGGTTTGTGTAGATCTTCTGTGACATAGGGCATTGTGAATGATAAATACGATACAAGATACACCAGTTACTACTTTATTTGAAAGTTTACAAGAAAACGTGTTTTACGCTATACAAAGTAATGAGTTGCCAAGGTTACAGAAACATTACCCGTTAATGGGATAAATAAGTGCAGGAAAGTCCCAGAATTTCATTAATTACTACAAAATGATGTTCGGAAGGCTGTGCAGTGTTCAGAATTTATTTCATATTGCCATGCAAGCTTTATATTGTGATAAATTGTAAATTATTTTTCGAGATCAGTTAACAGGGATATTTTGAATCAAGTTGAAGAGACTGTCACAACGCAATGTTAAAAAAGTTAAGTTCTCAAACTTTGATTCATTCGAGTTATTCAGAAACACACAAATTGGGAAATGTTGGCATCAGTGCCAACTTTACAAACCCTCATATTTACATCTTTATTTACACCATGTAATGTTAATAAATCAAATATGAACTTATTTGACATAAAAGGATTGTTATTCGAAGTTGCAGACTTCATTGGTCCACTTAATTTCTGATAGAACAGCTAAAACAAAGTTGGCAATGTAGGTTGTCTTATATTGCAGAGAGTTTATGAGAAAACTCTAGTAACAGCTCTACCTTTGCTATTGAGATCATTGAAAACAGTTGTGTTTCCAAGAAATAGAATGATCCTAAACTTCCTGCTACTTCATACTATGTTCATTGATAAATATTTCAATAGAAGCGATTGAAGCTGTAGACAATATAAACACATTAGATCTGACTATCATCAAGCTACTCCACTTTAAAGTAAGCAGCTTCAAGGAGCTCAAAGTAGTTTAGAGAGTAAGATTAATGAGGTGTCGAGACTATTCTTATTGATGGCCTCTTGGCAAAGAAGAAACAAACCTATGTGGCTGGAATGGAAGAACAATTACAACTTCTGCTTGTAATGCAGTGAGGAAGAACAGGGTTGAATGTTTGATGTGGGGACATTGCAAAGGGAGGTCAATATCTGATGTACATGAACGGTTATTTGTACAAACAACGTGCGAAGTTAGAACCAGCTTTAGAACCTCCATGGCTCTTACCAAACTTTTTTATATTTTTTTTTGGAGGACATGAGTCCTTTTCGTGAGGCCACTGATACCCATGTTTTGGACTTCTGGTGATGTCTGCCCTGGATTTGAAAGCCAGGGTGGATCCCTTGGGTGCTTTCTTACTTGTGTGATCCTCAGATTCACCTCTGATGTGACACCTGCTGACTGTATAGAGGATGTGTCCACAAGCATTGGTGCAGGTTAGGGACTCAAACCCTCAACTGTCTGTGCAGTGAGCACAGTGCTTTATACCATTCCGCCACTCCGGCTCGGCTCTCCTACCAAACTTTGCTCATTGGAATGCTTGCTTCAAATGAAATCATTTTGTTTCAATCTTCATAAATAAAAAACCAGTTAGAATTGTCTGTAACTGAAGAGGAATTGGTGGCACTTGTTTCTGGCCCAGCACTTCATGAAAAAACACATTTATTATTGGTCACTTCATGTTGCAGAAACAAGTGCAGACTTTACCCAGTGTCCTCATCAAAAATAAAAATTTAAAATTTTCCACTCATTTTTTCACATTTTATTCTTTAGTATTCTACAAATTAATTTCAACCAATTACTTCTTATAAAAACTTTGTACTCAGTAATAATTAAGGATTTTATCATTTCCAAATCCCATAAAAATTGTGTATTTTGGTGAAGTAGCAATTTTTCACTACATGGTTGCACCATGAAGTCATGTGGTAAAGTGCAGAAACAAGTGCAAAAATCACCAGACTTCATGTAAAAACCGTAAAGTCATTTAGAAACAAGTGCTACCAATGGGTTGTATGAAAGATATTTAAATTTTTCATAATTTTTAGTCTGAATGAAATTAATACTAATAGTTTAGCATAGTATCCTGGTTCGATCCTGGTTTCGGCTTATGAAAAGAATTGGCCTGATGTTCGAGACATCTTTATACCTGACTACCCATCACTACAACCATATTTATGACTTATCCTTGTAAGAAAATGAATGAAAATATCAGCCCTGCGTGTAATTTAAAGGTAATACATTTCCTGGCGAGGTTATGAAAAAGTAGGGGATTCCTGTTGAAAACAGCTGATGTTCATAAAAGAACCAACAAACATTTGTTATTCTAGCCACTTATTTACACCATCACTGAAAACATGTAAACTGGGCCTAAGAAGAGGTAATACCACGGGAAACATTGACTTTGTTGGTGGATTAATTTTGTGCGCATTTTGAGGCTTCCTTACGTATTGAGACAGGAGGTTGTTCATAACTATAAGCCTTAGAATTGTCATGTTATGTAATCGTTTCCTGAGGGAAACTCGAATGGAATCGGACGTGAGTTGACTAGCAATGTGTCATAACAATACAGGCTTCTTGGAATTAGTCGTCGTACAAAGTTCAAGATTATTTTGGATAAAGTATGTTTCGTAGTAAATTGGAATAAATCATTTCAGGCATCATTCCTGAGTTTAGCCTTACTTTCTGACCTTGACGCAATCACATTTCACATGTGAAATATTATTTCTCAAAAAGTCCGGTCAATTCGGGCTCTGGTCAAATTCCAAAGATTTATTATGAGAAGATATGTAATATCACAATGTACACTTCAAGTTTTCTGGATGAGAATATCAGAAATCCTGGACCTGTGATCTTTCCCACCAAACTGTGGACTCAAAACCGAAAGAATGGTCACCATGCGGCATGTAAAACAAGGGTATCCTTTTCAATAACACACTCACTGCACCAATCATTCTAACTCTCAGGCCGTAAATACTAATTTTGAAGTCTGCAAGTCCGACAAGCTTCAATTTGTAAATGAGTTATGACTGAAGTCTGGTTAGAATGTCAGAATGTCTGATTTTGACGTGTGACATCCTCTGTTTGCGGCTGGTACTGAAAGAAATGTTCGAGGTTTTACAAAATAACACAAATCTGACATTTCTGGCATTTTTGTACAAAACTGACCACAGGGCTTTAAAATTTCAGCAAAAAATAAAGTTGCCTCTAGTAGGAATCAAACTCACCAGTAGGAATCGAACTCACATCATCAATCATCTGTGGATTAGAATTCTAATGCCTTACCAACTCAGTCAATCTGTCATTCCTTGCAAGTCCCAGATTTTGCAGCGGCGGATCCAGGATTTCCCAGAGGGGGGGGCGCCAACTCCAGAGGGGGGTGCACCAACCTATTATTTGGCCAATTTTTGCCGAAAACTGCATGAAAATGAAGAAAATTTGGGCCAGAGGGGGGGAGCGCGCGTCCCTCGACTCCCAATGTAGATCCGCCACTGTTTTGAGACCCTTATAAAGTCATGCTCTATTGAATCTTGAAATGATCTAAGTACAAAAAGTGAAGTGGGGCATCAACACGTGACTCTGTGGCTGGTTGGGTAAGGCATTATAATTCTAATCCATAGATGGTTGGTGTTGTGAGTTCGATTCCTACTGGAGGCAATTTTTTGCTGAAATTTTAAAGCCCTGTTGTCAGTTTTGTACAAAAATTTCAGAAATGTCAGATTTGTGTTATTTTGGAAAAACTCGATTGTCAAGAATCGGTTTGTTCCCACTGCCAGCACTGGCATCATCTACGTGTTCATCGTCTTGTTCTCAGACACGTAAAAAACTCGTTAAATTGTTTTAAAAGAAGTACTTGTATTTCTGCTGTTTGTTTTTCGAACACGACGTTTGTTCTTAGTTTTACACGAGGATCCTGACATTTATCTGTGTTTTTGTTTGGAAGTTTATGAGGCCTTCTCTTGGCTTGTTGCTGTTTGAAGTACATGTTTATGTAATTGTTGAACAGTAAACCCTGAATTATGAACTGGATGTGCTTTCTTACGGAAGTGATGTATTATGTATGGAGTCAACCGTACAAACTTTCACATATTATTCTATTCTATTTCACCACCAGATAGGGTGATGACCTCAGTATTTTTTCAGATTTTATCGGTGCAGCAAAGGATTTCTCCAAATTCTGTCTCACTTAAACCCCTATTTTTCGCCTGTAGGTAACAGACCCTTAGGGCTCCCCATTTAGATCCGCTGACTGGACAATTAATTTTCATTAGAGGGAGGAGCAAAAAATTTGCTCGAAGAATTTTAAGATTTACAATAAGAACAGTGCAACTAAATATTTTTCGTTTCTCTTTCAATTGGGTTTTTTGTGATAAGCAAATCTGACAGATCTGACAGAAATGAAATGCAATTTATAAGGATTATTACAATTAAAATTTTAAAGATAAGGGTTACTTAATGTATCCAATACTTGCTAGATTGTGTGTACTTCATTAAATAATTAATACAAACAATAACAAGGAGTTGAAATCCACTTCTAGATCCGTCAGATCTAACAGAAATGCTTATCGTAAAAAACTAGAATGACATGCTAAATATTATCAACTACCTAAAATGTTACCCACAGTGGCACAGGCGGAACCTAAATATAAAAGCACTCTTGTTTTGACTTGAAAACTTTCAGTTTTCTTTTCCCGAGCACAAAATATTATGACTTTATTATCCACCCTGAAGGAACATCACCAATTTCTGACTAAAATAGAGATATGACTAATTTCGGACAAAGGCTTTACATTAGAAAAATTGTATATTAGTGTTGTGATCCAAGTGACATCGACATATTTCAAGAAATAGGTTAAAAATGACAAAAACAACCACATACTCTAAAAATTATGACTAATGCCCAATCAGTAATTCTGACAATAGAAAAGGAGAGTCAGAAATTACTGATAAAACCTGTTTGAACTGGTTTGAACTAGTTTGTTGTCAGTTGTCAGAAATTACTGATCGATAAAAAAGATATGATGAAACAAAATTTACATTATCATTGATTCCCCGCACCCTGTATTTGGTAAAAATTCCCACCACATAAATCCTTCAAACTATGTAAATATCAAGGAGTGAAGAATTTCACTTTGGTGGCTCATCCCCTTCACATGTGACTAACTCCCTCCCACACGTGAATGTCCCCTTCACACATGAATAGAGTCCCCTGCACATTAATTACCATGTACAGTAGCTGTACGTGACTCACCTGCACATACATGTGAGTCACATACTGGAGCTACTCACATACAGCTCACATGCATGTTAACTATCATGTATGTGACTCATGTATGGAGGGGACCTAGGCATTACTACCTAGGTAGATCTATTACATGCACTTTAATTACCGTGTACATGAGCTGTACATGACTTACGTGTGGAGAGGACTAATATGTGGAAGGGACATTCACATGTGGGAGCTACTCACATACAGCTCACATGCACATTAATTACTGTGTATGTGACTCATGTGTGGAGGGGACCTAGGTATTACATTCACGTTAATTACTGTGTACATGAGCTCACATGTGGAGGGGACCTATATGTATTACTACCTAGGTATTACATGCATGTTAATTACCGTGTATGTGAGCTGTATGCAACTCACGTGTGGAGGGAACCTAGGTATTACCGTGTATTTGAGCTGTGCGTGAGGCTATTTTGTTCCAATACAACTTGTTTTAGTACATGTAATTACCATGTATGTGAAGTGTACGTGACTCATGTGTGGAGAGGACTAATATGTGGAAGGGACATTCACATGTGGGAGCTATTCACATGCACATTAATTACTGTGTATGTGAGCTGTATGTGAGTTCACCACACGTGAGTGCCCCAACCACCACATGTGATTTCACCATGCACATTAATTACCATGTACGGTAGCTGTACGTGAGTTCACCATGCATGTTAGCCTGTCACACATGAGTGCCCCAACCACCACACGTGAGTTCACCATGCACATTAATTACTGTGTATGGTAGCTGTACGTGAGTTCACCATGCATGTTAACCTGTCACATGTGAGTGCCCCAACCACCACACATGAGTTCACCATACACATTAATTACTGTGTATGGTAGCTGTATGTGAGTGCCCCCATCACCACATGTGAGTTCACCATGCACATTAATTACTGTGTATGGTAGCTGTACGTGAGTGCCCCCATCACCACACCTGAGTTCACCATGTATGTTAATTACCGTGTATGGTAGCTGTATGTGACTCATGTGTATGCGCACAGCTCCCCTCCACCTTCCGAAAAAAGTGACCAAAAAACAGCCCGTCAACCACATAGGTAGCCCTGACGAGCCACCAATTAAAATTATGTAGAAATGTTGCCACCAGAAATCAATGAAATGTCGGTAACATATGATTGTTTACACAAGCTTTTTATGTACTTGTCAATAAGTATTTTTGATAAAATGTCTCCACAAAGTTTTCTCTTACCTGTGCCTGGTGGTTGGTTCTGAGGTAGGAGCGAACTGGCTGTAAACATGTTGTACTGATGCTGCAGCTGATTCACTTGAAGAATCTGTGCACCACTGTCTCTGTGGTTACCTTGGTTACTATGACGACCTGGTAGTGAAAATGGGTATGACATTTCAAACGTCTGAATTTGGCTTTCTTAACTGAAGTTCTAATTTGTAAATAAAATTAAAAGTTGCGACAGAAAAGTACTAAACCAATTCTCCGTCTCGTATCACAAATATAAATATAATCGGACATCCTATATTTTGAAATATAACCAACACACTGGGTCTGAACGTACCGGAGGAGTCTGGCCGCCCTGTGCTGCTGCCCGCCCTGGCGGAAGCATTACTCGTCTTGGCAGAGGTGTTGCTGGCATTACTGGAGGCGTTGCTACCTCTGCGGAAGGAATGATTGAGATATCCGGTCTCAACGCCCTGACGGTCGCGGGTGCTCGGGTGGTGAACCTACAAGAGGGAATGAATCACTAGGGTTGTCAATTCATACGTATTTTCTATTTTTCTTAATTGAGAAAGAAGGGAATATTTTGTTTGCTGAAAAAACTGGAACCGTTAACGGAAGAAGCGAAATTGAGTCATCTTCACCCGAAATGGAAAATTGTTGCAGGCCAACTTTATAATTGGACTTAATTTAGTTTTATCAAATGCCCACTTTTGTAGGGTATTATTTTTGTGGGAGCCACTAATATCCCATTTCTGGACTTATGGTGGCATCTGCTCTGGGTTTCAAAACCAGGGTAGATCCCTTCACTTGTGTGCCCCACAGTCGACAAGGGGTGGATTGTTCAGATTCACCTCTTGGCAGCCCATCAATTTCCCCATTTGTTTCTAAGTGGAGTTAGGAGGCCGGTTGTTCAGGGCATTCTTTTTTACCTAGGTACAACAAAAAATCTAGGTTTGCTTACGGAATGACTATCACTGGTCCACATACTCGTCTCTGAAGCCGGCCGAACCATAATGTTGGCCGGCTGCGATTTCCTCTTTTTCCCGTCATCCCTTGTTTTCACAACTGTTTCAGCAGCAGGAATGTCGATGTCATCCGTATTCACCGAAAACGGATGCGCTTTGGTCTGTTTACTTTTAACGGATGTAGTTTTCCCTGGTGTCTTAGCATTATTTTCCTGGCCTTCATTTTTTAAATCATGAGCCATTACATCCTCCAGTTGATTTACAAAATCTAAATCTGTTGTCTTTTGGTTTTGGTTACCATGGCGACGTAGTCTCCTAGCAATATGTCTACTGGTGACATGCTCAGTAACAAACGTATCCAGTTGTATTCCTCCACCACAGTCAATTTGGCTCGTTTCAGAGTCGGGGAATATCGGTACGACCCTGTTTTTCGCCAGCTGTTTTCTGGTCTTCTTCTTCTTTCTCTTCTTGCCCAGATCCATGTCGCTAATGACGGACTCCAATGATAACCTGCGGGACTCGACGGAAAGACGTCTGGTGTGAGATTGGACGGATTGAACATCTGTAACATAACAAAAACTCAGTTACACGTCGAAGTTTCGTGAACAGAAATCTGCCAGAATCATACACAGTGGCTGACTGTTTCATCGCAGGACTCAAGGGGATGCATGGCCTGCCCCCTACCTATTTCCCTGCAATTTTCCAGGACAATTAACCAACCATAACTGGTGCACCCTTTCCTAACCAGGATTCAACCCTGGTTTTGGTGTCAAATTTTGACTTTGCAAAAATTTTGTAGACGTTCACCAGTACCATGGTAACATTTTTGCAAGTCATGGAAACAATTAATCAAATACCAAACAAACTAGATCTGGCGATTTTGGACCTTCTAATGGATTTTCTTTTTCGACCAAAGAAAATAACCAGAGCACATGTTCTTGTTAAATTCTTGTCTCATGGATTGCAGCTGTACAGTGTAAGATTTACTTTGACCGTGGCACTAATTCCTCAAAGACATCAATACAGTTATAAATCTTGTTGAGATGTAGAAGTAGAATGAGATATGGAATGTGAAGTTACCTGAGTCTGAGAAGCGCCTGTTGCTATGGCGCGGGTGCGGATGCGCCATCCCGTGACGGCGCT
Source organism: Haplosyllis leylae (assembly GCA_038406175.1). NCBI lineage: Eukaryota > Metazoa > Annelida > Polychaeta > Phyllodocida > Syllidae > Haplosyllis > Haplosyllis leylae. The sequence continues at coordinate 1,833 of JBCAUG010120577.1, read as the reverse complement.
TCATGAGACGAGGCAGTGCCTGTGCCCAGCGTGACGACATGTCGCTCTGAGATGTGTTGCTGTTAAAATCGAGTCGCATACCTGCAATGATCGAATCGATGTCGTTTATTGTTGTGTGTACTTGGTGAAGCAAAGAAGATGTCTTCGCGAATAAACAAAACACGTGAAACTTTGCAAATTTAATGACAGCTCAAAAATAGAAAACAAACTAGTTCCATTTCAAGCATTACAGAAATTCAAAGAGAACGTCATCATACCGAGTGGGTCGTCGTGTGAGCTCTGGTAGCTGAAGCTGATGTGTCGGGACCTGCCTCTCCGACCCTTCTTCCGCCTGTGACCGTACGCCTGCGCGATCACCTTGTGCTTCCGCAGCTTCACCGTCCGGTTATCCGGAAGTTTCAGGCATCTGGAGGCACATAGAAGCGTGCAAATGAATGTTATGCCAAAGCCTCCGTATCCCCCATCCCAACCAAAATGTCTTTAATTGCAAAGGGTTTGGAGGAGATTTTTGGCAAAATGTATAATTGACGCCCCTCCCAAAAAGAAGTCCTAAATCGACCCCTGATGACTCGCGTGTAATAGACGGGGCACCTGTGGATGTGAATTATAAAAAAAATTTATTGGGTAGGAAAATGTTTTCAGTGAAGTCCCATGAGATTAACTCTGCTGGATTCTGCTGTAAATTTTAGGAGAACTATAGACATTTGCATTAATTGAGTTTGAAAAGGACAGTTGCGTATGGTAACAGGTAGAAACCTGTTGAATTAAAATAATTGTAGTTTCTAACTAAAATGATCTTAGAATGTTGTAAGATCCAGATGATGCTGTGGTAGGATTTTATAACAGAAAGGAATCATTGATGTTGCTAATGTGGACATCAAAACTGTTCCGTGAAAAAATCTGCTGGCAACGAATAGCAACAAAGCCTATCGGCCAGTTCTTCTTTATGTTTTAGTTTGTACAGATAATAAATTCACATTTAAACTTGTAAAGGAAGAAGATAGATAGGAATACACGGTAGGGATTCAGAAATGGGCCAAATACCAACAACGCATGACGTCACGCACCTCCTGACGAATCGCCTCCACGAATCTAAAGTTGACGCGTTCCATACCCAGAAACTCATTGTGATGCCCGCTCCAAAGAACGCCAGGATGTGGATGACCATGGCAACCAGACTGGGACGACTCTCCAGTTTACATGGCAACGTAGTGTTTGACAAGGTCTTGGCAACTGTGACATTGGCTTCACACCTGAATCACATGAGCAAATTAAGGTAAAAACAAAATTGTCCAGAAAAATTAACAACGAATCATAAATATCGTGCACAGTACTTTATGAGATATTTTCTAATCATTTCTAATAATATACTTGAATAGCTGAACGATACTAACACTACGAAGTCCTGAAAACTCTTGCTCCATTTGGACTCATTGACGTACATGTAAACGTGCACAACAAATGTGATGGCCACCCACGTGAACGCTAATCCCGTAAATATACCTGAAAGCAAATATAATCGCCTTATAATATATTTAAAAGTTCAGCCGGCACTGCTGGTGGGCCTGATTTTACCTTTTTTTTTGATGACGTGCAGACATTTTTGAAAATTAAGAAATGGACTATTTTTACCAAACCTTGAAATTGCAGCGTTAAACGTTAACTACAAAACTGAATTCACGTAACTTGACTGAAAACAATACACTTTATTGAGATCACCCATTGAGCTTCAATATCAAATTCTTTAAGTGCGAATATTCACAGAGTTTGAGTTCTGAGTTATTCATCTTTGTTCTGAGTTTAAAAAATCTGTTTTGAACTACTGTATATTTT
>JBCAUG010120467.1:0-21236 GCA_038406175.1 Haplosyllis leylae | reverse complement strand
GTTTTGATTGCGTTTTCACCAAAAAAAAACACTAAATGCTAATCACTAATCAAAGAAGGATATGTTAATCTGAGGCAGAAAGAAAGACGAAGCTGAACATTTTCTTTGATGTTTTCCACTTGTAATGTGATTTGTATTTTGACTTGGCCTGCGATGCTGGGGAACGTTAAAATATGTCTTTGATTTTTATTCTTTGATTTTGCTGTTCTTTTATCTTTTTTCTTTCTTTTATTTGGGCAAAAGTTGGAATAGAAAAATTCTCAGACAAGGTTGGCAAAGTAAGGGTGTGGCGAGCAAGGGAAATTTGCCTTCAAAAGTTTAAAAGAATGAATCATGAGCAAACTTTGGGTAGAAGAGCATATCATAAAAGTAACGATAGTTAAAATTACCTTGCGTATTGTGAATTAACACTGGTCCACACAGTGTACACATTGTAAACGAGTTTTTCATGAAAAGACATTTTAAGCCTGAATTTGCAATAAGAGATTTAAAAAAATTCACTGGGATTTGAACTCACAACACTGACCATCACTGGATCTAAGGTTAAGTGCTTATCCAAATGGGCCACAGAGGCCTGTGCTGCTTTGTAGAACTTTAACCGAAGTTTGCTTCATGCACCATTTCACATCTTGAAAAATCATTAAAGCATGTGTGATGTAAATTCTGTCTAAAAATGTAAAATTTGATCTTATCGTGAAAAGCTCGAAAGCAAAGGTGTCACTACCTCCTAGTTCAAAAACAGGATGAAGACATCTACTACTGACTAACCAATTAGAACTTATTCCTTATATTAAAAATCAAGTTTATATCTTCAAAGAATCATACTCAACAGTTGAGAGATATACCTGCGATGGACAGGGATGCAGGGATGAGGGATAGTTTCCTATCAGCCATGAGGTACTGTTGGGTGGTCCTCTGTCTGTCTCCTTTACAACCCTGGTACAGTCCAATCCCTAATGAAATAAGCAACATCCCACAAAACACAACATAATCCACTACATGGAACCTAGACACTTCCCTGTTATCCATTGTTAGTGTTTTTCATCCATAAGTGAAAACAATGTTTCAAACAATGTTTTCTGATTGCAATCAGAATATGTAATGGCAATTAATCCTTGTAATTGTAATTACTCAAGGAAAATGAAACATTGTTGATGTTTTCTACGTCGCCATAAATAACTGCTGGTTGTTGTTTCTAACTTACTTTATCAATGAACAGTATATTATGTGTGTGTTATCATTATAAACTAAGCTCAGACTTCATATTTATTGATAAATTTACAGTAGTGAAGTATTAGAATAAATATAACTGATAACAATGGAGTTCAAAGGGACCTTTCTTATCAGATATGAACTCCTTATCATGTGTATGTACACATCCCGTTTGTACTTTTTTCATAACGTTAACAATTTTTTTCTTACAATAAGATACTATTAATTGGAATTCACACAAATAGAAAGTCTTGGGTAAAGTTCAAAAGAGAGTCTTGCCCTTGCTGTGTGATAACATGAAATCGTCCACCCACCAAATCAATAACGAATTTAAAAATGGCTACAATAAATTTGTACGCGTAGCTATGTTTTGTCAAATTTAAATTGAAATATAAAAAAATACTAGTCATTCGAAATATATTGACACATTCAAATTCGTAAAAGGATTGATAGAGCAATTAGATAATACAGTACATGACAGCCACGTAGCATGTAAATTAACCATTACTACATTGACCCTGCCCCTTCCCCTCCCTGCAGTGAGAAACACAGCATTTGAACTTAATGCGGACACTACTGCTTGAAAAAATCACACTGATTAACTACTCTGGAAGACACGGGACTGACGTCACTATCCCGTTCGACGGTCGGGGCATAGTTAGTACTAAATGCAAACCCAAATGAAGGGAAACGGTTGGCGTGCATCAGTGTAGCATCAAGGTTTTCGTTTTCAACACAAATCTGACATTTCTGTAAAAATTGACATCGAAGTTTTTAAAAAGTTTCAGCAAAATATAAAGTTAACTCCAGTGGGAATTGAGCTCACAACACCAACCACCACTGATTTTCAGACTATTGAATCATGCTAGAAGTGATCCAAAGTCCAAAATCTGAAGTGAAGCATGAAACAAAGTTCAGTTTAAGATATTCTATTCAACAACTGTCTGGGTGGCAGAGAGGAATAGGCATCTGCCTTCTAACCCATAGATGGTTAGTGTTGTGAGTTCAATTCACACTGGAGGCAACTTTTTTTTGTTGAAACGTTTTAAAACCCCGGATATGAATTTTTACAGAAATGTCAGAAATGTCAGATTTGTGCTGAAAATGAAAACCTCGATTGTCATTTGACCAAAATGTATTTCTGTTGATTGATATTAGACATCTCGGGGAACAGACTTGCAAATTAGTTTTATTGTCAATAATGGTTACACATGTAATATTTCATATCATGAGTTAGCAAGCTTCTGGTCCTATGTCAACGCTTCAGGAAAGTTTACGTAATTTCATTTGATTTTATGAAGACTGTATCGTGGTGATTGTCCTGTCGCATTCGGGTTTTTCATAATAGGCAAATCTCACAGGCATGTCAGATCTGATAGAAATAAAATGCAATTTTTAAGAATAATTACAATTTAGAATTTGAATGTAAGGGTTATTTAAAATTTCCAGTACTTGCTAAATTGTGGGTACGTTGTCAAATAATTAACACAAACATCAGGAAAGAGTAGAAATCCACTTAAAAATTTGTCAGATCTGTCATGCCTATCGTGAAAAACTAGATTGACTGCACTATCTGCTCTCGCACCTACGCAGGACACACACGGGTTTACTCGAGTTTTTCCTAAATGTTTTCACTGAATTCAGTGACAAAAATAATATTATTTTAAAAAGAGGGTTGTTCTGCTCGAATCTGCTGACGCTGGGGTAAGAAACCGGTGCCACAAGGACACTGGTCACAGAGAAGATCTTTAATTGGCACTAATTCATGTTTCACTGATTTATCTGATTTGATGAATTCGCAGACGTCACCAGAAGTCAAAAACAGGGGTATCAGTGGTCCCACAAAAAAGACTTATCTCCTTCCAAAATCTTTTTTAGAAAAAAGAAAAAAATCCACTGGGTCGCATTAAAATAGAAATAGCACAGTAATTCCTCTTTTATGAAATCAATCAGTTCGAAAATCAGTCGATCAGAATGCTAACACCTATCAATGGCGCATTTAGGGGGTGCAGGAAATGCACGCCCCCTTTTTGCCCAAATTTCTTTCTTTTCGTGCCGTTTTCGGAAAAAAATTGGTCATATGATAGCCTGAGGGTTGGCGCCCCTGGTCTGGGAAATCCCACATTTGCCACTAACTATGAACTGTCTGGACAAGCACATGGAAGTTTTGGAAAATAGGTGATTAATTTGGAAATAAACCAAGTACTAAACAAAGAAAGTTGTTTTGCCATTAGAACGGTATTTAGTCAATTTGTTTTCTTATTCAGATAAATGTTAAATCCAAATGAATCAGATCTGACACTTAGATAACTACGTATATTTTTTCAGCAGATAGGACTGTTATTTTATTTACCGCAATTATCGGTGATAAACTTCACCCAAAAGAAAATATATTAAAGATTTAGACTGATATTTAACAGATAATCATCAATATTCACACCTGATGTGACGCGTGACGTGTCGAAACCAAGAGTTAGTGAGAAACGCTTCGTTCTTGAATTTGAAAGTTTTTATTGTTCTCAATAAGCTACATCTTCTGTGATTTAATGATTCATGTAAGTTTGTGCGCATTTTTGACTTGTACATATATATATTTAATTCAACATTTTCCACTTTCTCGTGAATTTGTTTTGTTTTTTTTGTTTTACCAGATATAATTTCTTCAATTTTCTTGTACTCCATGAATTGTTTACATATACACATAAAATTTAGCTGTTCACCCTTGCACTTAGTTGCGTAGATATAATATTTCGCAATCAAAACCAATACATTTGTAACGCCTTTGTAGCTATTGAATAAAATACTTTTTACGGTTCGTTCTTCTAGCTAGATACCAAGAGGTCGGTCGGCAGGTGTCGCACCAGAGCTGAATCTGAGCTGACCACAGACATGACAACCACTACCACCGGTCCAAAAAAGAGGTACAAGTGGCCCGAACAAAAGGATTGATGTCCTCCAAGAATTTTATAGAATAAAGACAAAACGAACTTGGTCCATCTAATTTTTAACAGTTGGTATTTTATATATATTGCCTCAATCTCTGTGAGGTGACAGCCACAACGGATGGTGGATCCTTTCTTTTTTATTGTTCACGGGGCAATAGCTAAACTGGATCTGGTGAGATTCACGTGTTGTGGTAGAAGTTAAAATCACTATTTGTTTACAACACCAACAACTTAGGTATTGCTCAGAATGGGACATTCTGAGCAATACCTAAGTTGTTAGTGTTGTAAACAAATAGTGATATATTGCCTCAATTTGAAAATAAATTGGATATAGTTATCAATCATTTCGATTATATTTCAATGCGTCATGGTTAATTTACATTTACCTTTCATATTTATTTTCAAAAATTTAAAGAAAAATGCAAAGGTTGCCGACTTTGTGTTTTTCTTGAATGAATGTCAATGGCAAGTCGCTAACAGAATTTCCTCAAAATGCGCATTTCTTACTGTTGGTCCAATTTAAAGTTAATAATGGACAAAAAGAATTATTTTCTCTTTATTATTACTTGGAAATGGTATTCCAGACAGAAAAATAGAAAAACATAAAGAAAGATAGAAGGGAAAAAGTAGTGAGGGAAGAACATGGAGAGTGTTTTCTAGCCAGTGAGTTCTGCTGAATTTACAAGGTTTATGGTTAAATTTTATGGTTAAATCAGTTGTCACCGTTTGTCTTGATTAAATACTCAAAGAACATTTTGTTATTATTTTCAAAGCGGTCTGATCATTGTTTGGTAAAAATATGAAAGTAAAAATACGGGAAAGTACAAAAAACAACAACAAATAATTGAGACGCGAGTCTCTCTTCGTATCCAAAAATGCATAGCATTTTTTTGCAGTTTTCAGGAAAAAATTACCCAAAAATAGGCTGACATCCTACCTCTGCTACATGCATGTAGGGAACGTGACTGGCTGCCATGCTGGCAGTCAAGAGGTCAGTGGGTGTCGCACCAGAGGTGAATCTGAGGAATCCATTGTGCACAAGTGAGAAGGCATGAAACCCAGGGCAGACATCACCACAAGTCCAAAACAGGGGTATCAGTGGCCCCACAAAAAGGACTTGTGTCCTCCAAAAATTTAGAAAAAAAGGTGATAGTCATTTCCCTTACGGTTAGCTTCCCAATCTAAAAATCCTGATCCGCCACTGCACGTGATTGTTCTCCTTTTATCTGCATAGTATTCTGGAAGAGTATCCAATTCTGATTGGTTTACAAATAGTTTTATAATAGTTGTCTGAGAATTTCTTTAGTTCAGTCAGAATTTCGTGTCCAAAGAATGACAAAAAAATGTCCTGCGGAGAACCATTACAAAACTATTTACAAACCAGTCAGAATTGGATACACTGGGTACATTATATCCAAACAACTTTACTTCAAATGTTGCATTGTAGATCAATTGTGACTTGCGAAATTAACTGAGTCAAAAACAAGAAAATCAAACTGAGGTTTTGTGGGTTGTATTTCACCAAATACCAGTCAAAAATTAAACAATTAACTTTTCTTCGATATTAGCGGACAGCGGCAAAACTTGGTCAATGGAAATAACAGAAAATAAGGCAACACGCTTCCATACTTAAGGGTTTTTTCACACTGAGTGAGAGAGTTGCCGCTATCTGCAACACTTGGAGGAATACATTGATTCCAACTGCACCATTCACACCAAGTGATGTTGCTGGAGATGTGACTGGCAAATGGATCCCATACCCATTTTCCAAGCAGCCACGCAAGAGGCTGTCGCTCAGTGTGAATAGAGTCTAAGGCTATTGCTATTCAAGGGTTCGTTATAGTCTATTCACACTGTCTGTCTCCGGAGCACCGGAACCGGGACCGGAAAAAATGGGTTGTATGATGCAATGCAGAAAGTTTCACATTACACAAGGACTGGGACCCATTGTTTCCTATTGTGTTGGTCCTGGTCCAGGTTCCGGTTTCGGTCCCAAAGTAAGTCAGTGTGAATAAGCCATAACACTCACTTTACATTAGCTTCTACATTAGCTTCAGCTACTGAGTGAGAAATGTTTCCTTTATTCAAGTTTAGCCACCGTAGACCAATGTTTGGAAAAGATGTTATTGTCTGATATATTTAGTAAAATGTGACAAATGCTGAGAATGGTGTGACACTGTGAATAGTGAACACCAAACGGTTACTTAGCAACCAATTAAGCTTTCCTATTTCAAAAATAAAAATTAATTTTATTAAGGTAGTTAGACCAGGACTTTCTTTTAAAAACACAAAAATTCCTCTATTCGAACTCCTAATCTCTTGAACATAAAGCCACAGCCACATATTATATTTTTTAAAGCAGTTTTTTTTATTAATCTCATGCTGTGTACAGATGTTTGTTACCTTCTGTAGCTTTTGGTCATAGCTCATTTATTCCATATTACGTCCAAAAACAAAATAGTGAAACACATGATTGTCTTGGCAACACGTCTATGACGTTATCATTTGTTGCCCACATGGTCTGTGTTTTATGCGTAGGACCACCTAGTCTGATTGAAATTCATTCGATAGACAAATAGAGCTGAGGTGATGAATTAATTATAATTCTATGTTATTTTACGCTGCTGCGTCAATGCTATTAATTAAATTTGCTTTATTCCATGACACATTAGGAACTAAGTGCCTGATGCCACCCATATTGGCATTTTGAGTTTATTTATTCAAAACCCCTATTACTTATCTTCCCACATTTTGTGAATTATTTTTTATTATTCACATAACATGCTGGAGGTCTATGCCGCCTGTTGCGCCACGAGTTCATTGGTTTGCCATTGTTTTGATCACGTGTCGTCCACGTGACCTTTTAATTAATACGTCACGTGATCGCTTTTAATTAGCACTTAATGAGGCACGTGGCCGGTAGGGGTTGTGACTGTGCTTACGTTTAAATCTCCTGATTCTTTGTGACATGATTCCGACTAAAGCCACTTGCATCTATTGTCAGATAAATCCGTCCCAGTCATTAATTATAACGGGATTAGTGGACACTAATGAGCCGGTGCTCCAGGCCATCAGTCAAACACTTCTCAAAATCTCATTAAGAACCTGGAACTTTTGTGTTCAAACCACAGCCCACTTAATAGAGACATTGATCTAGGGAATGGCGGTAGATTTGTCAGTCTACTTTCTTTCTTTGGGGGGAAATGATGTAAAGCGAGCTAACAACAATGCTAAGAAAAACTGGCGGTCACGCTGACCTATTTACAGTCAGCAGGTGTGGCACCAGAGGTGAATCTGAGGAGTAGTGTACGAGCAAGAAAGCCTGCAAGTGAGAAATCCACCCTGGCTTTGGAACCCATGGACAGACGTCACCAGAAGTCGGCATCAGAAAGGTTGTGTCCTCAAAAAATTTTAAAAATATATATATTGGGGGTTTGTCTACTGTTTTATTGAATAAAAATTAGCCTCTCCCTCACCTGTGTTTTTATTTTTTCGTAGGGCTTTGTGGATGAAGTAAAGCTAATGACTACAGTTCATAGATATCTAGCTGTCACGTTTCTAATACTTCTGTCACAGCTTAAAGACTTGTTTACACGTAACGTGTGCGTCTGCATGGGCGTCAACGTCAACGTCAACTTTAACATTGTGTTAAAGGTGACGCAAATGCACACGCAGAGAATGGGTCTGAACCCATTCCCTCCATCAACCATTGTGTCTCAATGTTGAAGTTTATGTTGACATTAACGCACACGCAGACACACACTTTACGTGTAAACAGAGCTTAAGGCAAGGTAATGTCTTTATCCAGCTGAAACGAATAGTAGTCTCTCTCCCACTCTTCGAAGCCGGAGATTTCCCTTCCCCAAGACCCTTTTGAGGCCCAAAACTGGCCATTTCAGGGCCCTGTTTTAAAGTTTCTTATCTATTTGCTGTGCTTTCTTGGAATATTTCACTATTTTTCAAAATTCAAATTTCTGGTTTTTCGTAACTTGGTACATACTTATCTTTAACAACCTTAAAAAGGAAAGTAAAGTTAAGCTTTTGATCTTAGTGTAATAACATAAAAATATCTCAATTTGATTAAATCACTAAGTGTTATTTTATCAATTTTTGGTGTTTAACTAAATGTCATAGATGAAAAGAATAGAGTCACTAGAATGTCGAGAATACGTATTTGAAGACAAAAGCACTGTCGCATTAATGCTAGTTGTGCTTGCCAGACTCCTCAGCAATTTGCATTGGCGGATTCAAGGGGGGAGGGGTCGCCAGGGATGCGCCCCGCAGAGTCCAATTTCTTTCATTTTCATATAATTTTTATGTAAAAATTGGCAGCCCCCGCCACCACCTCCACCCAGCCTTCTGGGAAACTCCGGATACACTACTGATTTGCGTCACCGGAAAGCTGAAGCTCCCCGCCCCCTTCACTTCATCAAGTCCTAGATCCGCATCTGGTGTAATACAGTGTAACGCTCATGGAAGGACAAAAAATAATCTACAAAGCGCTCGTATTCTCAAGATAAATTACTAATTAAATTCCATAATGTGCTCTTAAAGTTAATCTCATCGACTTACACTTCCCATCGATAAGTTTTGCCGCTGACCCCTCCCTGACCCCTCCCTCGCGTATCCCCCAGTTCCACCGATGGTCACTCCAGTTTTTGGTGACTTTGGAAAGAATTACCATAATAATTGGATCCCTGTTTTTGGCAAAATTTTAGTCGTTTTTGCTTCACCTTGGAAATTAAGAGTCGCCAAGCGAATGTTTAACAACACAATTTTACTGTTGCTGCTCAACAATCGAACCAACAAACTATTCTAACAAAAGAACTCAACGACAAAATCTTACGACTTTTCCGGTTTTGGCTCAAATTATTTTTCTCGAGATAAAAGGAGGAATTTGGAGTAAAATGGTTGATTAAGTAAGAAGACACTAGTGAAAACGTTTTTTTCTTAAAATAACATTTTTTGAGGACATTCGCGGGTCCACTGATGCCCCTGTTTTGGACTTCTGGTGACATCTGCCCTGAGTTTCAAAGCCAAAGTGAATCCTTTTTGCATGCTTTGTCACGTGTGTGATTCTCAGACTCACCTCCGGTGCGACACCTGCTGACTGTATATGGGTCAGCATGGCAGCCAAGCCTTTTTGATCCACGTACTTGCAGAAATGTCCACAAGTATTGGTGGAGATTAGGGCCAGGACTCGAACCCATGACCGTCTGTGCGGCGAGTGAATACTTACATGTCGTGGCAGATTCTGGATTTCTCCGACGAGGGTGTTAAATCCTATGGCGATGCCAATTATTATTTGACAGGGTTTTTTTTGGATTGCAGGGGGAGGGGGACATGTCTTTTGTATATAGAACACGGAACAGGTTTCTGTTTTTGCTCAGGTACTTTACAGGACCAAGTTAATGAATAATAATAAGATATCACGGTCGCAGCCTTGAATGACCTTGACCTAAATAGCACATAGGTCACAAAATAAACTATTCAGTTTGGAAAGCCATTAGAAATCATATCATTATACTGAAAAACAATGTGAATTTTATTAAATTAATTCATAATTCTGTGCGTTGTGTAGATGACTACCACTCCTTATTGTTATTCTTATTGTTTACAGTAATTAACATAAAAGCCCCCTTAAGTGAACAATAAATTTTCGACACATTCTTTGCAGTAACCTCGGCCGATCTTCGAGACGACGTTTTCCGCGCATATTGGCCATTATTTACCATAGAATCGGGCCGTTGCTGAGTGATTAAATTAGCGGCTTTTAGAGCAAATAAAAGGGACAGTAGTTTTATCATCATGTCCGAAGCTTTCACTTTAATTCTGATATCAAAGTGAGCAAATTGAATTGTTCACTGATCTGATCATATTAAATTGCGGGGTTCGTTTAGAATTTCCGAGGCGCAGGGCTCCTCTCCTACAACCCATTATTATCCTACTAATCAAATCATGTCAATTATCCCACGACAGATGCAACGCTTCATTCTATTGGATAATAACACGTCAATGGTAACAACCAATGAGAAGCGTGCTATCAAACCAAGCATGGAGATGACAGCGTTTCTGTTACAGGCTGATGGTTCCAAGATGGAGGAGGTCGGAGAGAGAATGCCTGGGCCTGGGAGGTGACAAGTTGAAGAGGGATAAGGCCGACAAGAGAAGCATCGACATGTTGACTCTTTGCACACACTGAGAGAACATGTCAAACAAGTGAAGTGTGCTGCTCCTAATCGAATTAAATCACTCGGAAGGAAGGACAAAAAACCTTCAAAGGGGAAAATACAACCAAACGCGAACAACAAAACGTTAATAGAGACACTCCCGCGCCTTTGTGCGGACTAACATTTTTCATTTTAAAAACGCTGACACTTGAAAAAAGGTGTTACTGAATTGTTCAATTGTATCAGCAATAGATATCATTGATAGCCGGACTGATACAATCACTGTGAATAACATGGAGAATCTGCAGAACTTCGTGTCCAAGTCGTTCACGGGGGAGCGCGTGCCGGCCGCGGTGATACGCCGGGAACACCTGTCGTTCTCCGTGGAGGAACTGCTCGCCTCGCCGCAGGAGAGCGGGGACCCGGACGGGGACGAGCCGTTCAGCTCCGAGGACGAGGAGGAGGCGGACGACAGGGAGGAAAGAGACGGCACGCCAACCACAGGTACGCAGTCTAACCACTTTACATCTTATCCGCAAAAGGTTTTTTTGCACCCAAAACCATGATTTTTTTCAAGGAAACTGAGCAACATTTTCGGTCCGTATCGCCCTTTACATTTGACACCATAATTTCCACCAGCAAATCACGTTCAGCAACAACATACAATGGTGTCATACTGCCCATAGGAAGGGATTTTGTCCAGAAATGACTGCTGGGTTTCAGCGTTCGCTGCAAACAAACGCACAGAAGACAGAACATCATAGAGTTGTGATTATCTTGGCATCCCACTGAAAATGCATTTTGAGTTTAAATTTCACAGATCCAAAAAAAGAGAAACAAAAACAGAATCCCAAATGTTCAAAACGTATAACAGATCCAAAAGGTTCTTTGAGGGAGGGATTCTTTTGAAGAAAAACACAGTACAAATCAATCCCTAAAAAATGCTGCACGTAAACGATGACGACATCGTGGAACTGATTTCCTTGAAATGGCTTCAATGTCAAAGTACAGTAGAAGTGTAAAAGGAAAGATATGGACTGGACTCACTTTTGAGATTTTAGATTGTGTAAGCTAAATTATTACTCGGACATTTTGGTGTTTTAAATGTACGTAAGATCAGCCCTGTAAAGTGATCGATAAGCAGCGACTTCAGAACAAATTTGACACAGAAATAAAACAAGAATTCAACATGAAGTTTTCAGTGAAAAGACATTTCAGAATCAACCATATCCATCATGTCCTCAATTTTCCTTGACCAAATTGTCAAAATGGCACAGTAATTGGGTGGGTATTGAGAATGTCTGGGATCATCAATTAATGTTGGCATTAGAAAAACTTGGAAATCGACCCTTAGTCCATGGAACCAAGAGACAAGGATTAAAAAAACAAAGGTTCGGTTTTAACTCGACTTTAAAATCAAGTGAGCCTAATGACCCTGAATTCCTGATTCTGAGAATTGAATTCTACAATTTTCTAGTCGTTTCGATTTTAACACAGATTTAATCTCTTATTGATTTTACGGTATTCATCACACTGAAACAATGGGGAAAATAAAATGATTAGTTTTAGTCATCCTTTCCATGCGCAGAGAATTCTAAGCACGGCTTTACAAATAGGGTTACATTTGGAAAATTTTCTGGAGACTAAAAATGCACTAATTTGGTGTGTGCTTTGGTGACTTGGATTGGTTCCGCAGTGGTTTCAATTGGCTAACCTAAAATCTTGTTTCTGTACAAACACGCAGTTTTATCACATTGTTTGATAAATATTTTCCATTTGTTACATGTTAATTTGGTGCTTGTGTCTGTAGGTGTGAAGGGATCAGCTGTTCAGGAGGCAGGAGGAGGAAGAAGGGGAGGAGGAGGGTCTATATCCAGTAGGCCCTCCGAGTTGATTAATCACACCAGCTTCAAGACTACAGCTTCTGCTTCCTCCACACCAGCCTCCTCCTCATTCTCATCCAGAGTGTCCAGCTCTATTAGTACAGAGCCACAACAAGAGGGATTCAAAACAACAGGACAAAGTAGAGGATCCACTACACAAAGAAACAACAACAGCTCTTTAGCATCTGCACATGGAGGCTACACGCCACCATTAGTAACAACAACAAATGCTGTAACAGATGAAACCAGGAGGAAAACTGCAGCATTTGCTTCAGAAGGCAAAGTAAACAATAACCCAGTACACGACAGTCTGAGATTGAGTGAAATGTATCAAACAAAGGGACTGGATCAGCAGAGATCGAGTCACCAGAGGATGCTGGCGAGGAGCTCACCGGATGTTCGGGCTATTGGAGAAATGGACAGTGATACAGACCCAGGTTCGTTCAATTATAATTATTTTTGTCTACAAATCCATAATTTTACAAAACGCGCGTAGGTAAAACAAGACATATTTTTGCTTTGATAACAGAAGCCTCCATTTAAAACATTTAAATTTAGCATCATTTGAAACAAAGGGTTTGTTTTCGTTTTCAATATTGTCTCTTTCTGCACAGTATTTACAACTATAGTAAAAATAGCTCAATTGTATTGGCCTATTTTAAAATTTTTGCGGTGTTGAACTGCATAGTTCTCATTTTAATTATTATTTGATCAGTCTGTATCGTAACAAAGAAATTTAACGTAGCAGTAGTTAAATTTAAATTCGACGATGGCATACTATTATAGAATGTACACCCTGATGCACGCGAATTATTTGGCCTGGATTACAACATTTATTCTGGCTTGTACATAAAATCACTAAAAATCACGAATTTTTTGTGAAGCCAATTAAACTCCACAACAAAAAAAACTTGTTCACAATGAAGGAAACGGAATATCAGACAGCAGGACTAACGTTGTGTAATTTAACATGTTTTGGCGCTTCAGTCTAACACGGTTACAATTTCAAAGGCAAAACTCTCAGATTTGTTGCTCATTTTGTACTGAAAATCAATAACAAAAGATTCTTCTTTATTAGGTTAGAGGTATCACTTAACAGTAACTTAACTTAACAGTAATCAATTTTCAAGCCGTATATTATAACAAAGGAGAATTCCCCATCAAAGTGACCAAATTAAAAAATGGAGAAGAAATCATTGAATTTGCATTGATAACATAATGTAAGAGCCACACCCCCTACTAAGATAACAAGGACATCAACACTTAGATTGACACTAAGTCTTTAAGGTGAAAATTGACTTTCTAAAAGGATTGAAAGCCAATATTGAAGGCCAGCTTGGACTCCTATGGAGGCCCTTCAACCTCTCACACACCCCTTGAATACCCTAACTCATTGACAACCCCATCTCCATAAGGTGGTAAGCCTCTCATGTGGTACCCTATCATGTTTCATGGCCCTCGCAGTCTTTGTGAGGCCCTGATGCTCTTTTCAATCAATTAGCTCCATTTAAAGAGAGGATAAACAGTATAAAGGCTTCTAAATGTTAAAGGATAAGTGTCGAGTTACCAAGGCAACAAAGGTAGTTGCGCATAGGGTATGTACACTACCATCTGTTAAATTAAGCAGCAAGAAATTATTGTAAATTCCACAAAAAGAAAAAAAAATTCCCAGCAATTTTAGGTAGCAATTTTAAAGCAAGTGTAAATAAACGGAAGTAAATTGTGGAATTATAAATTCAAATTATGTTTGTGAAAATTTCTGGCTTAATCTTTCAAAACAATTTCTGTTTTGAATATAAAAAATAGCGAACGAAACTGCGATGTATCAGGATAAACTTATGTTGTTTCTTCATGCGAATAATTGCACACGCAGATAGTGACCCTTGCCTCCAGCAACATCTATTGTTTCTCTGCAGATGCTCCAGAGAGTTTCGAACCTTTTTAACGCTTTATCTTAATAAATAAAGTGAAACACGTGGACCTATGTCTTTATATGGAAAATGTTAAATTTTAAACCCTGATGTTGTGACTTTGAATGAGACTTTCACAATTTTCCGTCATGAAAGGGCTTCACATATTGGCTGGTACTGAATGGTGTAATCCTTTCACAAAGACATTTGTTATTTGAATAATCTGTGACAAATAATGAATCTGATTAACTTGACCCCACATCATTTTGTTGGAAGGAATATCAGATTTTGCCTGTCCAGGAGAACCTGAAATGCATCGGCAAACTTAATTCAGGTGGCCAGATTCAAGCTTTAACACCCAGTATGCCTAAGGTTGGGTCCGTTGCAATATGTAAATATCAGGAGCATTGCTAAGTCAACTGAAAAAAATCCAGAAAGCTGGCTCATTGAGGAATTTCTATTGTACTCATGTGCAAACATACTATTCACGTCGGTCACAACAAAAGACAGTGAATCTGCTAAATTGAAAAAATCCCGGCATCCTACCTCTGCTACATATGTGGCATGTAGGGAACGCGACTGGCCGCCAAGAGGTCGGTGGGTGTCGCACCAGAGGTGAATCTGGGGAATATGTTGTGCACAAGTGAGGAAGCATGCAGGCGAGGGATCCACCCTGGCTTTGAAACCCAGGGCAGACATCACCAGAAGTTCAAAACAGGGGTATCAGTGGCCCTACAAAAAAGGACATTTGTCCTCCAAAAATTAAAATAAAAAAAAAGAAAAAGAAAAAAGAAAAACACAGACAACGAACGAGCCAGACAAAACGTTGCGCAAACTTCGGAGTAGGACATCAGTTCCCTGATTTGTGCTCCTACTTTTCGTTGGTCCAAAAATAGTTTTTTGCGATAATATACTAGTAATTGACCTATCTGATTTAATTAGTGAAATGCCTATGCGTTCTCTGATTATTTCAAGATAAACTTTCACGTATGAAAAATAATTATAAAACTCTAATTGATATCACAAAGACATTTGAGAAATAATTGAGTTTTCTGACAAGTAAACTCTTAAATTATCGCCCAGAGATTGTTTCTGAAGTGAAACAAGTTGGATGATGACAAATCAAAATGTGAGTTGAAATGTCGGGACCTTTACAGACGTTGGGCATCGTAATTAAAGCGTAATGTCAGTGCGCGATGGGATCGTTTGATATCAAATCCCTCACACTTAGCTTAACCAGTCAGCAAACGAAGAAAAATCACCGTATCTAAAACCATAAGGCTTTATTTATATGTACCGTCAAAATCGCCGTTTTTGTACCGTTTAAAAATAGGTTCAATGTTGTAGCGTTTAAAAATGGTTTCAATGTTGTACCATTTAAAAATTGATTCAATGCTGTCCTATGGGGCTGTTTACATGTAACGGTGGGTAGATGAAAGGTGCCGCTCACAGAAACAGTTACATTGACGGTCCGCGTGAACAAGCCTTTAAAACCACTCCTGTCTAATCTACTGTTTAAAAATGAAAAATTTATTTACAAAAACATTTCCAACAGTTAAATAAAGTCAAATAATGTAGAGACTCACCGTCCTTTATTTTGTGTTTGTGCTTTAATATTTGTTTGACCTAAACATCTAAACCATAATTTTGTAATCCAAAGCTAAAACAAAAATTGAAATGTTCTTTTTCAAATTCAAATTGTGACCAAAATATTATGGAATCGAAAAGAAGAAACCTAATTTTGACTTGAACCCTTTTACGACCCATGGGTTGCCTTGATTTGATAGTTGTTTTTACAACAAAAAGTTGGAGTTTGAGGACATTTATTCTGGTGTCTTTCACCAAAATTTAAACTTAAAGTATTCCTTATGGACCTTTTCAGAGTAAATAACGTTACGAATGGTATTGTTAGTGTTATTATTTTATTGTTAAAGTCTTTGTAGTTTACATACTTACGTACTTAAAAGTAACATGAATCTTTTCTTTTTGTTCCAATCTGTTTGAAAATGAAAGAACACTTTTGTGGCGATACATACCCTAAAAGGAATGTAAACACGGTCCCACTTATAACGAGTTCGGTTACAACGATTTCGGTTACAACGAGTTCAGTTACAATGAGCTCCCAGCTACAGCCGAACAACTTTTCCAAACCGAAATAAAAACTCCTGATTGACATCAATGTCAAAAAAGTTCAGTTACAACGAGTACTACTTATAACGAGCACGTTTTTGTGAATTAACTTACTCATTGTAATCGGGATGCAAGATGGTGGTGTAAACTTTACAAATGGTGAGATCCATGAATAAGGCAAATTCTCTTCTCATCAATCAATTTTTGTTATTGTCACAGAAGTCTGAAGAATTGTATTGATTTCTGATACATAACAACAAATGAAGTAATAATAGTTTTACGCAAAGCTTAGGTGATTTAAATTTTGTAAAGCAAACTGAACTCTCTTTATCATTATACGTCATAACGTTCAGTTCAATAAGGAATTAAAGTATTTCGTCGGAAACTTATTGCTATGTGATATGACGTCATAAGGATACCACCTCATTTGCATAAAGGTCCATCTTTTTGCACCTGGCTCTTCAGAACAGCTATACATTCCCCATCCCAAAATTAGATGAATCAGGGAAATCAAAAACGCGAAATCCATAAAACCCACATATTAAGAGCTGTTACAAGCAAAAAGTAGATGAATAGAAATGAAGAGTTTATTATTATTGACAAGAATCTATCCAACCGGTCGTATTTAGATCGATTTTAATGCCAGCAAACTGAAGAGGAGCTTGCATTTTTACACTTTAGTAAATAAAATAAGAATTTGGGCTTTATGCCTTTTGAAGTTAACTCCAATCTAGTTTTTTATGAAGAGCAGATCTGTCAGATCAGGCAGATCTAGAAAGAGTTTCTACGGATAGCCCCACATTCACCTCTGGCACGACACCCGCCGACCTCTTGACAGCCGGCATGGTGGCCAGTCGCATTTTCCTACATGCCACATATGTAGCAGAGGTAGGATGTCGGGAAGGTGTTAATTGTTTAATGAAGGACACACATTCTAGCAGGAGCCAGTAATCTTAAATAGTCATTACCTGTAAAATTTAAATTGTGGTAATTCTTAAAAATTGCATTTTATGTCTGATAAAAACTGTATCTATGTCAGATTTGCTTATCATGAAAAACCCGAATGAATCAGAAATAACATAAAATGCACCATATCTATTTCGACACAAAGAGTCAATTAAATTTCCTGCTGCTTTCATTGTTTCCTTTACTTTGGCCTGCAATGGTATCATGCTGGATGGAGGGAGGGGGGTCTGGTATGAAGCTAAATTTTCTGATAGAAGAGTCAAGTTACATTGTTCAGGCACTGAAGTATTTTCCAACGTTACGCTACATTGAATTGTTGTTATTCAATAGTCTGTAGTACGCATGCGTTAGAATAGAAACTTGAAACTGAGGCAGTAGCAAAATCATTTTATGCAATGGGATCGTCGAGAGTCAGAGTTAGGAACTCCAAATGAGGCCCAGTGTAATCTGTAATTGAATATATGTTCGTGTTTTTTCTCCGCAGACCGTGATAGTCCCCTCGGCGGTGTGTCGAGCCCTAAGAGCGGGTCTCCTCCGTCTCGGGCCAGCGGTACTACCAGCACCAAGTCCCGCAGGAGTCGAACAAACTTCACCTTGGAGCAGCTCAACGAGCTCGAGAGACTGTTCGAGGAGACGCACTACCCAGACGCCTTCATGAGGGAGGAACTCAGTCAGAGACTAGGGCTGTCTGAGGCCAGGGTCCAGGTAAACCATTGTCTTCACAACTCACTTTCCTTCATGAGGGAAGAACTCAGTCAGAGACTGGGTCTGTTTGAGGCCAGGATCCAGGTGAACCATTGTCTTCACAACTCACTTTCCTTCATGAGGGAAGAACTCAGTCAGAGACTGGGTCTGTTTGAGGCCAGGGTGCAGGTGAACCATTCTCTTCATTACTCACTACCCAGACACATTCATGAGGGAGGAACTCAGTTAGAGACTGGGACTGTCTGAGGCCAGGGTCCAGGTAAACCATTCTCTTCAATATTCACCACGCACAGGTCTAAATAAGAGAACCAGAGACTAGGTCTGTCTGAATCCAGGCCGGAAGTAAACCACGTTCTTGAACCCAGACGCCTTATTGGGGAAGGAACTCAATCAGAAACTGGGACCGTGTGTGGCCAGAGTGCAAGTAATGTCTCGTGAAACCACAATAAAAGTGTTCTATTTATCGTTCAGGTAATCCTATTTTTCCAATTTTTTGCAGGTATGGTTCCAGAACAGAAGGGCAAAGTGCCGCAAGAAGGAACACGGAGGTGACCTCGGTAAGTTACCATGACTACCTCTTGTTGGTGACTCGGTGAAGATGCGCCATAATGATAAAATCCCCGTTTGTAGTTACATTTTAAACACTTAGGAGTGTTGTGCTCATTTCTGCAGCGCGCGACGTGGCCAGTGTATGCAAGTTGCAACTCGCCTGACGTAATGGGGAGTTCTCAAACTGTTCAAAAGCACCTTGCGACATTGTTAAATTGCAGAAAAAAGTGTAGAAGGTGACAACTTTATTGAAAATGCAGTGCACGCTGCAGAAATGAGGACGGTTGCACTCATTTCTGCAGCATGCGTTGTATTTTCCAGCTTGCGTGCTGCTTTTGCACAATTTTTGGAGACCCCATTACGTGGGTGAGTTCCAATTTACACATCGCGACAACATCGCGAGCTGCAGAAATGAGTGCGACCATTAAGTGTTGTCCTGCAACTTTCTTCAAAGTAAGGAGTGGAGACTCTGTGAACGTGATTGTTTTGACTCGAGCCACGTTTCCTGGAAATTTCTGTTCACAAGACGTTTTGCAACTTTTTGACATTGCGACAAAAACTTAATATAATTGGCATAAAATATTTAGCATTATGAATAGCATTTGCTTTTGAATCCGGAAAATCATGTGGTGGAACACAGATTTTTTATCAAGGAAAGTCTTAATTAGATGTATGTTTGAATGGTTGTTCCTATTCATCACTGTAATGTCCTGTATTGTACAAGGAGCCATTGCAGCTAAAGCACTGTATTGTCCTGTACTTTATAAGGAACCATTCCAGCTAAAGGCTACAAATTAAACCAGTTTAACATGTTTATCTTCACTTCAATCAAGGCTACAATTCTTACTTGGTTCCTTTTCATCTTGGTTGAGTAAGATAAGCCACTAACCTATCAATCTTCATATTACATTGCAAATAAACCAAGTAATTATTAACACTGACATATAACATGGGGAGATAAAATTGTACATTGATAAAGTACAGGTTGCTAAGATACAACAGCAATTACAGATGGTGATATTAAAATCACCCTTAATGATAAGTTATTGACAGTGGTGTCTCTGGAGGGTGAGAGAAGAAAGGCTGGTGACCCTTAACAGGGTGCCGTGGGTAGAACTGTTATCTTAGATTGCATTTCCAGATAACGTGTAACTTTCACCAATTTTCTTGGCATTGTGAGGGTTGGTCATGACGTTTTCTGCGAGGGATTAAATAAATAAATATTTGCCTTTTTAAAAATATATCCTTTCACATTTTGAACGTGCTTAATATTAATTTGAATTACTAAAATTTTCTTTGGCAAATCATTTGAAAACGTGGAATTGTAGCATCAAATGAAAATATAAAATATTGATACAAAATATTCTTTCAAAAATTTCCAAAATTCTCCCCAAAATAAAAATGTCCCTCAGAGGCATTTGTAGAAATACGGTGCTGTAGTTTGTAATTTAAATTGATTTGCAGTGTAACTAATATTGTGTGATTGCGACAATATAAAAGTTAGTTGAATATCAGATATCAGATGATTGGGGGTGTGAGGGATTAGTTCTTGTCATCATGTAGGGTTTAGTACTATTACACCTGCCACCAGAATCTAAATTCTACAACTTATGTAAACCTTTATATTTTGACTGCATTAAAAACATTACACTGGGTACCGCTTATGGCTCGTTCACATTGCACGGAACGGGGAGCGGGAACGGGAACAATGGACCGGGAACAGGAACGGGACCGGAAAAATGGGTATAGAACCCATTTGCAAATTTCCCGTTCCCGGTCCCCCTTCCCTGCAGTGTGAACAGTTCTGTATAATATATACAAACCCATTTTTCCCATTCCCGGTCCCAGTCCCATTCCCGGTCCTGGTTCCGTGCAATGTGAACGAGCCATTACAACGAGTTCGGTTACTACGAGCACCCGGCTATACAACGAGCAAAGTTCTTTCTTAAAAAATGAACATTTCTGATTGACATCAATGTCAAGAAAGTTCGGTTACAACGAAGACCGCTTACAACGAGCACATTTTTATGAATTAAATTACTCGCTGGAAGCGGGACCCATTGCACTTCCAAGAAGCAAATAAGATGAATAAATTTTTATCTTTACTAATATACGATGATAGCCAAACAGGAGTTTTTAGTTCCTATTTTGAATTTGAAATTTGTCTAATTCATCTAATTAAACAATAAAAAATAGTGTTATTTATAAAAAGATTTTGTGGGGTTTGAACTCTACTGATCATCAGTCAGGCATGCTAACCATTACACCAAAGTGTCAACTGTGAGTGACAGACACAGAAAAAAACTGATTAAAGACTTCAGGCATGCTTGACTGGTTCCAGTTGAATTAATCTAATTTGTCTAATTAAACGAATCTGACACAAAATAGGAAAAACACGATTAGGTAGCAGGGTTGGTATTCCAAACACTGTGATCTAAAGATGCACGACTCTTATTAGGTTGGTAAAATTGAAGGAATCGGCAAAGAGTAAAAAAAATGTCAGAAATAATCAGTTTGAGAGGTTTATTAGATGAAATTAAAATGATGCTAGATGCTTCTTCATCTTTTCTTGAAACTTTCTAAACATACCTTGCAAAATCGATCACTTTTGCAAACGTTTGGTGTTCCTGCGTTGAAGTAATTATTTATCATTTTAACTTCTAAGAATAGATTGAAAACTTGATGACAATCTAAAAACTTTTGTTGAAAAATTAAACTAATTTAATTGAAAATTAATCTTACATCTGGAATTAATTACATCTGAAG
>JBCAUG010120356.1:0-21250 GCA_038406175.1 Haplosyllis leylae | reverse complement strand
CACTCTACGAGGAATCGGTTACGTATGAATTTCGCGCGAATTATGCATAAATACAGCCCGGGAAATAAATTATCTACGTTTATGACGTAGTTACGCAGACATTCTGATGCCTTAAGGCACGCGCTCATCAAAACAAAACAGCATGGATCAGATTTAAGCCTTTATTTAGGACATGTAAACAAAACACGCAAAGTATCGCTCCGCAAACAATTCGCTGCAATATAAACAATGATTTCCAAGCGGAATCGCTTTCGCTTTCGCTCCAATGTAATTCCAGCTTTAAACGTCTAATATCGTAACAAACAACAATTTGGTAAATCAACCTTTTGATTTGTAATCTGATTTCAATATGGCTGAAAACTGACGCAAAGTTACTTCTGTCTTTGATGATCATCGTGACTCAATGTCAACATGAAATATAATGGATTATGCAATCATTCCACAACCATTCCCACTTCACTTTCGTGCTTAAGTGTACGTCAGTTGTCATGTCAGCATTATGAACAATTAATACTTATGAAAATATTTACAAATTGATTTAATAGTTTCAAAGCACCAATTAATATTTAACGTTAAACCGCATTAGTCACATCTGTAGCCTTTGTTTTGGACAAGGATTAGTTTTGGTTCGGTTAGTATTAGAATTATTATGGCAAACACCTGCTTTTTGCGACAGCTGTCTTGGATTTCCCATTTTACGGCATTCTGATGCCAAAACAAAGTGAAAAATAAACATCTTGTTATGTTTTTCTTAAATACGAGCAGATTTTGTTGGATGTCTTTTTCAACTTCTGTTTCCCATTTCCGGTTTTTACTTCCGGTTGCCCTTTCTAAATCGATTCAGGATTCCGCCTCGTCCTGGGCTGCCACGAACAATCCCACTGTTGTCATCTTGTGAGCCAGTGAGATCGCAATAGGAGAGGGTCTGTCGCAAGGCGTAGGAGCGATCGACAGGTTGGAGGTGATGACTGTCTCCAGAGACCACTTCCTTACAGGCGGCCAGTTCGTCACCCACCATGGTCATGGCCGGGCGGTCAGTCGGGTCGTACTCGAAACACTTCTCGATGATTTCCGAAACTTCCCGGGGGCATCGGGCGGGACGGTCCGTACTCATTGGGGAGTGTCTCACCTCTACCACCATGTGCTTCACCTCTTCTTTCTTCAGACTCGCGAAGGGTTTTTCCCCGTTTGTATAGACCTCCCACATGACCAACCCGACACCCCAGGTGTCGGATTTCGTCGTGTACTTCCCCTCCAGAAGTACTTCCGGTGCGGACCAGCGAATGGGTTGCTTTTCCTCCTTCTCGGCGTAATAGCAGTCGTCTTTCACACAGCGAGCCATGCTGAAATCAGCGAGTTTGATGAGCACCTTGCTAGGAGAGCTGCTCATGACTTGGCAGTTGTGAGCCGCGATGTCCCGATGAAGAACGTATCTCTGCTCGTGGAGATAGGCGACGCCGGCGACAACCTGCAGGCAGATGGTCAGACGCGTCATGGTGTTCAACACTTCTGTTTTCTTGAGCCATCCACTCAGGTCGCCATCGTGGAGACACTCGATTACCAAACTCGGTTCATCGCGTCGTATAACTCCAAGTAGACGCACAATGTTGCTGTGCTTCAGGGGCATCAGCACTTGTGCTTCTTCAACGATGCTTTCCTTGCTCATCGCGTCAGATTTCGGCTTCTTGACGACGACTATTTTGTTCTTGTACAGGGCCTGGTGTAAGGTGCTGAAACATCCGGTTCCAAGTTGGATTGCGTCCTCAAAATCGACGTCACCGTGGTCGATTTCCCATATCTTGCCAAACGTGGTAGTCTCGTCTATCTCACGTAGGCTCTTCTTCAGCCGGCACTCCAGGATACCCCTGTTCTGTTTGTGGTACTCCACCAAGTCCTTGAGATTTTTGAAGTTCACTTGCTCGTTTTTGAAGGCGAGTTGACCCTGGTTGAACTTGTAGACCGGATAGTGTTTGACGATACCGCTAGATAAACGCAGCGAGATCTGGTACGGCGTCATTTCGCTCTTCCACGTCGGAGTGTACGCCACAAACAAACCCGGGACGCTCTCCGTCTTCAGCATGTGTTCCGCTTGGGCGGGCGCCAAGGGGATCGGGGAGTACCACTTTTCTCCCTCCGGATCCCCATACTCTTGTACACAGCACAGGGGGATACAGACGAACTTCAGCCGGTACATCACCACCGCCAGACCCTCCCGGGTAAAGGTGTCGTGCGCCACCGCTGGACTTCCCTTCTTGATGAGGACTCTCTCCCCTGTCAAGAAGAAGTCGCCGATCTTTGGTGTTCTTACACAGATAGCGGCAATGGCTCCACCACCTGACGCAGTGGCGCCCCCACCGGAAGTTTCACCACATCCGTTTCCGGATACAAGACCCTGATACATATTTCCTGCTGAAAGAAACAGAATTAAAAATAAAATGTAGGACTAACTTCCTGTTCAAATAAGCGACGTTAAAAATAAAAGAAACCAATGCCCTGCAATAAACAGTACCTAGTTCTATGGCCATTTCATTGAGTGGTCATATATCTTATAATGTTTGAACAAACGATAACCCTTGCGCTATGCAATTGCTTACTTTTGTGTTTACTTTACATCCCAGATTTACATTGATACTGTACCGATATCTTAGCGGGATTTATAAAACGAATATCTGGCCTTACGAAGATATTTTAAAAATTTGGCCGAATTTGGTGACTGCGAAGTAGAGTTTATATTTTTGCTACCGTCACTTGTTTCTGATTAAGGTCATTCTCCTAGTGGAAGCCGATTTACCTTGTCTGCTTCTCTTTTCCACAACGTCCCCCTGGACATCAGCGGTGATCTCTACAGTCGGGTGTACCTCTTTGTTGTGTAGCCCTGAGTCCCCCTGACGGCCCACTAGGGGTGTAACATAACTCTGCGGATGGTCCAACTGTGTAAGCGGCACTGTTTGAGTCGGTTCCAAGTACGCAGGCGTTTCGATATCTACCTCTTCGTAAATCTCACTCTCCATGTTCATTCGTCGTTCTCTCTCACCCACGGCTGTCGTCAGGGTCTGGTGCAGGTGTGGGTAGGTCTCCTCTAGAGAACCCAGAAAAGTGCTGAATGCTTTCTCGCCTCGTGTGGGCAGTAAATCGAGGAACGCTTCCGTTCTTGCGATGGTAGTGGGGTTCGACATGACGGTTTCGTACATAGCTGTCGTCAAAATGTTCTTCTGAATCATGTAGTTCATGATGTAATTCACGTCAAGGTCACTCGCAAGGTCACCTCGATTTTCCTGCAGTATTCTGCGCTGCCAGTCAGGCATTCGAGTTTCATGTTGACCTCCCCCCATCCTCGCCATTATGTTGGCATCAATTTGCAGGGTTAAGGTCTGTGTCACTCACGAATCGAGGAACAACCTGTAAATTTGATCTGGAAACAATTAATATCAACACACGTTACATGTTACTGAAATGAATTCCATGGAATTAAAAATAAACAAGAACATCAAAACGTATTGATCGAGCAGGTAGGGAAATCTGCAAACATTTCCCATGTTATTAAAATTAAGGAAATAAAGGTAGAACTCTTAGCCAGTTACCATAACAAACAACTGCATTCATTCTGAGATTTTCGGAAATAGAAAGAGTAAACAACTCACCTTCAGTTGTGAAAACAGCCATAAAAATTGCAAAAGATGCATTTCCTTCCATCTACATGCTCCCTCCGAAGAAAAATGAAAAGTGTAACATGGTGACTTGTGACGCGATGTTATTGAACAGTATGTAAAACCACCCTCGTGGTTTTATTTCCTTAAAAGGCAAATTTCACATGAAATGCTTATTAATTTGGACAGGGGATTTTACAAACATTTTCTTTCCTTCTTCACTGTCCTGATTTAAGTCTTAACCAGTGGATACATGAAACATCAAAATATGTAAACATTTGATAATGTTTGGTCATCATTAAACTCTGCAAAATGTATTGCGGGCCAACATGTACAAGTACCACACATACACATACTGTCACTGTGTAGAACAGAAAAGACATAAAAGAGGCTCCAAACAATATTTGAAAAAGGTATAAAAATAAATAGTGGGGTTTTCCCCACATTTTCTAAGCATTTGCATCGACATGTCTGTGTGACAACTCACATCCATCTTGTACAAGACTAAGACAACTATGATCTTTGTAAATATCACTTGACAACATAAAATCTGCACGTCATCAAACACTTTCCCAACATTGTCACTGACTGTAAGTTTACACAAAACAAAACCATACTATTCCTGGCTGGCTACTTGAGTTCTCTAAGTTATCGTCAAAACAAAATTTGAAATACGGAAACATAGATTGTTGTGTAACTCCTAACTGGTGCTGCAAGTTCTTGTATCGTAGACAATCGGTACAAAATCAAAGCGGGTTCAGAAATCCATGACAAGGCTAATTCTTTCGGATTCGCTTCTAGAAACTGTGAGCCAGCAGCGGATCAGTGATGGTCCAAGTGGACCATACCAAACCATCCCAAAGTGTGTGCAGTAATATGGGCATGCAAAACACAACAACCAGCTACTTGGGGGACTGTGTACCATCGATCCTAGTAAAATAGGTAAACAAAGATGGCTCCCGGAGACGACAGCACAGATTTAATGTTTCCTGTTTTTCCCTCTCCCGACTCCTGGATCCGCTGCTAAGAACTGAGCATCTGCCGGACTAACCGATACCTGTCATCTTCTCCAATAACATAGCCTCCCAATAATACAACGACGCAATAACCCACCACGCCCCGACACTGTTTCACCTGTTTGGGGGGGGGGGGGGGTAGGGTCAGGTTAATGTTGAACCGACCCTTTCTTACGTATGTGGTCAGTAAAAATCGTCTTTAATCTCGCAACGGTCCCTAAATATGTGCATCAATGTACGAAATCACAATCACGGATATGTGTTGGATGTTAATCTAGATCCGTCAAAATTGTTCCTTAGAAGCATTTTCACAGGGCGATAATACAGGATCCCTACATATCTCATTTTCAAGGAAAAATTCGCACTTTAGAAATTGGACTTATTTACCTGTAATATTTACGTTTTCTATCAATTACAATTTAAGAGTTGACATCATTCAAAAATGGACTGAATTAGGTTTTAAACAAATTTCTCTGGGCTCCTTATATTTCGCGCACTTGTTTATCGCGCACCTGCGTTGCGCATCTAGCAACACACGCTTCACTTCCGGTGACTTTAGTGGGATTTTTGTTTTGTTTTTCGAGATTTGCAAACGTTTGGGTAGAAATTATCCCCAGAATCCAACGAAAATGACGTCTTATAAGGTGGGTAATGTA
This sequence comes from Haplosyllis leylae, assembly GCA_038406175.1. Classification (NCBI taxonomy): domain Eukaryota; kingdom Metazoa; phylum Annelida; class Polychaeta; order Phyllodocida; family Syllidae; genus Haplosyllis; species Haplosyllis leylae. Next base: position 15,931 of record JBCAUG010120356.1, on the reverse strand, counting down.
AGTGACCTCAGTACATGTCAACATATTTTGTAGCCCTTGGTTATTCTGGATTAATTGAAGTTGGTTTCAGAGTTATCTTAGCTGGTGATTACAGATAACTGTTCATGTTGGGTTTTGGTCATGGGAAAATGATGGTAGATTCTACTTGTTGATGGTGACCGTCACCGTAATAGTTATGTAACACCCATTGTTTATTGTTTGTACATTATGCAAATTGTTGAGCTGACCAATCAGTCTCTGTAGATTTTTATGTGATGGGTGTGAACTTTGACAAAGAAAATCCTGATAGGTGGAACCAAAATCCTGTTTGCTCATTGAATGTTAACAATAAGTGTTATTTAACAATCACCATGATAGTCACTGTCAACAAGTACCATCTATGACATAACCAATGATGGTGTATTATTTCTTCTTGGTGCCGACTTGTATTAGCTTGTCAGCACATGGATGCAAACTTTGTTTTGACGACTGACCATTTCTTTTGTCTTTAGGCAGCTGATTCGAAAAGGGAAGAGTTCAGAAAGTATTTGGAGAAGGCTGGAGTGCTTGACGCTCTCACGAAAGGTTGGACATTTTTTGCAGGACTTTGTGACTTTCCGTTTTCAAAACTTTTATAGCACAAATGAATTTTAAATAAATTACCCGATTTAATATTTGCTCTTCTTTTATTTGTAGTGCTGGTCGGGCTGTATGAAGAGGCAGAGAAACCAAACGATGCCTTAGAGTATCCTTTTTTGAAGTGTCAAACAGAAACATAATCTGTTAACTAATCTGTTCGCTCAAACTGCAGTTCGAAAGACAATCAGTTTATAGTCGATCCAGCCAATATTATGAAACTTCAAAACAGTTACATGTACAAAACTAATCTGTCCACGCGAATTCTAGTTCGAAAGACATCAGTTTATGGTCAATCCAACCAATATTATGAAACTTCAAAAGAAAATTTCAAGCAAAGTAATAAAATTATTTGCAAAAAGTCTATTAAGCGGTGTATTTATTTTTTACGTGTTATGGAAAGGGTAGCTTCTTCCTTAACGCGCGAGTTTTCTGAAGCAACACCTCGGAGCTGGCGGACCTGAAACCGCCGATATCGAAGCACTAAAACTCGAAGTCACTGAACTAAGACAGGAAGTAGAAAAACTGACGGAACAAAACAAAGAGCTCCAAGCCAAGGTACACTAGAAGCTGTTAAAAGTCCAGAGAATTCAGTAGTCTGGCCCACTCATGTCCTGTCAATTTATCATTCTTTCGCGTTACTATCTCCATTCACGACGAAGAACTCTTGATTAACAAATATCCCTAGCAGAGGGGTTCGTCTCTGACTATATAAAGGGACGCTTTTAACACTGAATGCCTTTTTATTCTGATTTACTTAAAATTAAACAGAATCGGTACTTTTAAATATTTGGTTACCTCCCCGTACCTAGCAACTTAATTGAATTGTTGATTATTTCTATTGTTTCTAGTTACAACAATACGAGCCTCAGACAGAAGAACCGGCTCCGGAGAACTAGTCTTCACATTCCAGAACAACTGATTATCATCATCGTCACATTAGAGACATCTGTGAAGTAGTTTCATTGTTCTTTGCATCAAAGACATTACGAATTGCAGTCATACTTGTCTTACTTAGAACTTCACCCGTCTGTGGAAAAGTTTCACATACGGATTTCAGGGAGTCTCTTCTACATTGAAGTCTCACATACGGACACCCCGTCAACCTTGCGTATGACAATTTTATTGAGGAAAAATTCATAATGAGAGCAAAGTCGGAACTACGTCACAGATGGTTCATAATTTCAATTCTGATGCGATTTAAAAAGTTGAAAATTTACATGAATTTAGAAACTTATGAATTCTTAATTTTTGTCATGACCAACAAAGGCTAGAGTATTTAAAAAAATGTCTAGTTAATCAAATTTGGAACATTGCCACCACCAGATGGCGCTTGGTTTGTATTTTAAAAATAGGTGAACTAAAACACGTTGAGAAAACCATAAACTAAGAATTTTACAGAGACCACTATATCGTAGCAGTGAAATTATAATAGGAAAAAAAAACACCCCATAGCGATGTTTTTCATAGTATTTAAATTTGCGATTTTCTGTGCAATGTTTTGGTTGTACATTTCGCTGAATGTTTGTCGAAGTTAAATTGCTGAAAGGATGCGTGTTCGTAATGATTGTAAGAAGTTCGCGGTTTTAATAAACCAATGTATGTATGTTGAACAGTCGTATCTCGCTTTTTTCAGCATGCCCAGGCAAGAACAATGAATCACGATGTAGTAAAGAAACGTATCAGAGCATGTCCGGACAAGATACAGCGCTCTAATACACGTATCAAAGCATGTGGACAGAACAATGCGTCGTGATCTAATGTAGAAACTTTAATGTAATCCGAGATTTAATTAATGTGATCCATCAATATCGATTAACAGTCGTCCAGCCGCGAAAACAGTTCACGCACAGCCAAAGCGGGTGGCAAGGCAATTTTACCTTTTCGCACTGTTACCCATGGCAACCTACATAATTCAATTCTTTGATCCCGAAAGAAACATTGGAATCTGATGCATCGAGATTATGGAAATCGGCTGTTTTCAGGAAGATCGATTTTTTGGTCAAATTTTTGAGCAGCACTCGACAATTGATTCATTGATTTATTTCTGTTACAATATTCAAGAAACAAAAAAAGTGAAATGTGTTTGCTTTATTTGTAGAAAATATATGACAAAATGAAATCTTAAGCAAAATGAATGTTTTTTCAGCACTTCATGCATTCAACCATTCAAGCTAACATTTAATAAGAGTGTTACAGGCAGCTGTAAAAAAATTCATCTTTTGATCAGTCTTAGTTTTTGAAGGTTTTAATATCGTACTATCTGTATTTACAAATGGCACAAAACAGACGGATATTATTCGACGAGAAAATCTTTTCTACTGGGTTTTAAAGTTTACTTTGTTTCAAAACATAGGAATAGTTCAAACTGGTAGTTACATGGACTACAACTCAGTAGCCATATTAGGTCTTTAACACAAACGCATATTAATGGAACCTAGTTGAATTTTTATAATTGAAATTGGATCTGTTGGTCAGAATGGGAGCAAAACAAAACAGTCCACATCATGTTCATGCTACACGGCAATACCGAGTTGAAGGTGATAGAATGGAATTTCTGTAACCAGGCAACGATAAAGTTAGTTTACGTAATGCTAACACACTATGACGTCATCACGGCTTGGATGTCGACGGTTGGCTCTGCCGCCGTTTTACGTCCCAGTTGTATATTCGTGCCATGTTAACCTCTATCGTCGTAGTTTGATCCCGAAGGAAGCCGAGATCTTCTTCTACGGTTTCCAAGGACTTCCTGGCCGCACTCAGGTTTCTCTCTAACAAGGCCTCGGCATCGTCTAAGTTGTACTCTAACATAACATTTGCCTACAAACAGATGAAACTATAATGTAACCATTGGCAGATCCAAGGAGTGGAACACAGGGACACACGCCCCCATCTCCACCAAAATTTCTTCATTTCATGCATTTTTGGGAAAAAATTGGCAGATTATTAGTTTGCCCCCCCCCACACCCCCGGGAAATCCTGGATCCGCCACTGGCAACTGGTAAACGGTTTACTGAGGCTCGTCTCAAGCCTCGACACATTTGGAAATGGGACGTTCTTATTACTGCGATATGTATCTCACAGAAATGAAGTTCCCTTTATATAACAGTGGGTGGCTCACATGGTGCGAAAATGTACGTTAACTTTGCACGACAGAGTTATTCTCGCATTGAGATATATTCATACTGACCAAAAGCGAACGAGATGTCATTTTTCAGAAGAGTTGGCGGGAACTGCAATGTACTGTCCAGGGGCCGTTGAAGATACAACTATTTTCCGCGTTCGTTTTCGTTTAGTGTGAATATGCTCATCTATTTCATAATTGCCCCTAATTCATGTCACGCTGCTATGAATAACTCTTAATAGGTTTTAGTTATTCTAGTGTGTGATGGTACTGACTCAACCAGAGAATACCATCCTAACCATAGATTAGCAAATGGTACTCACCCCAACCAGAAATTAACCAATGATACTTACTCGTAACCAGAGATTAACCAACGGTACTCACCCCTTATTAGACACTAACCAATAGTACTCACTCATAACTAGAAACTAACCAATGGTACTCACCCCTAACCAGAGATCAACAAATGGTGCTTACTCATAACCAGAGATTAATGGTGTCACGGGGTCAGAAAGACAATGACACAGTGTGTGTGAGCGTGAATGCTGGTTTATTGGCAGGGCTACAAGTTGTACATAGTCCGGGAGGTATTAGGTCTTAGTGATAGACTTGCCACTGTCCGACAAATGGTACTCACCCCTGACCTGAGATCAACCAATGGTCCTTAACCCCCTTACCCCCAACTGATGGTTCTTACCCTGAACTAGAAATTAACCTCTGGTACTCACCCCTTACATGAGATTAACCAGTGGTATTTACCGCTAACCAGAGAGTAGCCAATGGTACCTACCCCTAACCAGAGACTAACAAGTGGTATTCACCCCTAACCAGAGATTAAGCAATGGTACTCACTCCTAATGAGATACTAACACAATGGTACTTACCCCTAACCAGAGATTAACCACAGATTAAACAGTGGTACTTACCCCTAACCAGTGGTACTTACCGCAAACCAGAGAGTAACCAATGGTACTTACTCCTAACCAGAGACTAACCAATGGCACTTACCCCTAACCAGAGATTAACCAATGGTACTTACCCCTAACCAAAGATTAACCAGTGGTACTTACCGCAAACCAGAGAGTAACCAATGGCACTTACTCCCAACCACAGATTAACCAGTGGTACTTACCGCAAACCAGAGAGTAACCAATGGCGCTTACTCCCAACCACAGATTAACCAGTGGTACTCACCCCTAGCCAGAGATTAACTTTGTCGGTCGGAGGTATACTCGCTTTTACGTAAAGCTGATCGGACATCTGGAAATGTGTTAACATAGCGTCTTCTGAACCCTGAAACAAAAGAGTGGAAAACTTTTGTGTGCAGGCAAAACCTTACGTAGATATAAAACATGCCATTTCAGTTGCCACTTTATGGGCTATTCACACCTGCGATAATTTTTTGGTACTTTTTCAGAAGCTTTTGCGGGTGTGTGAGCAGTAACACAATTCGTAAATGCGTCCAAATAAAGTGGACACGAAACCCATTTTATTAGTACACGATGGCTCTTGCAAAAATCTCAATCTCCAGCATACTTTTATTCCCACATGAGACTGTACTACGACAATTCGAATGTACGAGACGCCTCATCTGATTGATTTTGATCGCGAATTTGTGTGTAATCATACCTTTTTAGATTTCATGTGTTTGACGATATCTAAGGAGGTTTTGATATCAGGGATTTGAGTCTTCAACCTGTGGAAAAATAATTACTTTAAATGCTGAAAAGTGTGACGCTTAAGTGTGACAATATTACATTACTGTTTTACTCTGTTGAACAACAACACGATAACATTACGATACAGTTTATTCTGCATATTTTGTACAACTTTATGTAGTTGTGTACCAATACAAACAGCTGGCGTCAATACAAACCAAATTCAAAAATTTCATTAACATAACTGTGATTGGAATCAAAATGTTCACACAATGAAACGGTTCAGACCTGGACTTCTTTGTGATAAGGTTGTATTCCATAAACTTATATTTATTGTGCTGCTCTTCTAGAGACCGTAACACACCTTCCGCACTCTCACACTCAGGCTTCTTCATGAACTCATCTACATCTTCCTGCAAAACAAATCTCATATGGTTGACCACAATGGGTAGAGTCCCGCTTCAACGAGTTCGGTTACAAGCATATTCCTTTGCATCAAAATCATTGACAGTAAATGTTAAAAAGTTGTAAGCGGGATCGGGTATTTCAGGTAAATTTTGGGTGCTAGGAAACATATTAATAAACTGCAATCTTTATATTTATTGAGAACACCAGCTTGATTTCTAGAGGTCGCTCTTCCGTCTACATACAAGCCTGATTAAATGTGTCACTTTCTCAACTATCGCCTACTTTTAATGTTATCACTGTCACCTGGAGTTTGGAGATTCCTTACAGTTTTTACTCCCCTGGAATTTAAGCACCCTATCTTTTCATTTTAAGATCGAAGTTTAATACAGATTCAACAAAACTAAAAGATAATCATGTGATGAATCGCAACATGAAAATCTACTGAATCTATCATCTTAAAATTCCGAAAAACTTGAATGCTTCACTGATCCATAAATGTCAACTTCAATATCCAGTCTCTCATACGCTGGAGATAAGCACCCTCATCATGTGGCCTTTGCGACAAACTGTGGCGAAATTACTTCCACAATACATTTAAAATGTGTCTACTACTTGTGGATTTGCTAGCCACAAGCAAGGGGGTGAGCCTGGGAATGACATGTGAAAACACTTTTGCTGGACACTTGATCTATTATTTCATAAGGAAAATAATCATTCTCTGCGAAGACGTGATATCCACTTTAGTCAGCAACTGCTACTGTGCTATTAAATATTCACAAAACTTACAACAAATACGGCTTTAGGTATTCCTGAAGCATTTTGCTGGTCCTTGTCAACTTCTGTTTCTCCAGCCATTTTCACCCTCATTCGAAAATTCCCCATGTGAAATCCGTAGAGGCGTCGGTATCTTAACGCACCAAACCAATTCTGCAGTCGAAAAATAGCTGGTATCATGGCGGCATCGAGGTAAACAAATGGGTTTTTCATCTATAATTGTAAGGATTTAAAGCAAATTGAGGCAGTTAATCTGGACATAAATCCACAGAAATATGGAGAAATAATCAGAAAGCCGTAATACTAAAGTTTACATGGCTGAATTTCAGCCCAAAGCAGTGGAATTCCTTTTTTCCCAGTCCACTGTATATTTGACACACGTTTGTGCCGGTATTTCTCACCGGCGGCTAAACCACCACTTCAACTCTGTCAAGTACACATTCGCAATAACACCAGCTCGTGGTGGTTTTATTGGCAAGCAGTAGCTCAAATTGCCTGTTGTATTTCTCAGATGTAGAAATTATAAGTAAACCCTTGAGGTGATGTACAGGTCCCACTTGCAACGAGCAATACTTGCATTCACAGAAGTCAGCTAATTATAAGCGGAACTCTTCATAACCGAACTTTTTAACCTTCATGTCAATGACAGAGAATTCCTCACAAGAACAAAAATTGCTCGTTTTAACCAACATCCGTTCGATCTCTGTATCTTTGATCTTTTAGTCTTTTTTCCGCAGGATGACCGTTTGACGAACAACATGAAATCACAAACTTGATCATCAAATCCTCTGAAACAGAAATGGATCTGAAAGTGAGTGGTGGAAGACCTCCCAGCGCACGCCGCCCTGGAAGCAGTATGAACCCGATAACGGTACGGGGCACCCCTGTTCTACGGATTCCTTGTGCCATGAAAAAGTCAAAACTGCCGAGTAAAAAGTAATTGATATGGGTGATAATTGACATGTAGGATAACTTTCTAACTTTTAAGAGAGTGACTGTACAACCAATGATACTCACCCATAACTATGTGTATCTCCCTCACCTCAGGTTCAGGATCAGTATTCAGCTTCAGTTTCCCGGAATCGGACACAACTAGGCGGCCAATCAGCTGTGTCTCACATTTGAGGACACAGCTTGGCGGCTAATTAGCTGTGTCCTGCGACAAAAATTTTTGAGTTATTTCCTGTTTTTCTTCAAACAAAAGATATTGCAAAGTATTTGTTTTTTGTTCAGTAATTATTTCACACACTTAGTATCACGATACACACCTGATTAGCCACCTAGCTGAGTCCTAAACAGAACCTGAACCTGAATACTGATCCTGAACCTGAGATAAATCCGGTACACATGACTATTGATTAACCAGTGGTACTTACGCCCGTCTTTGTCCTTTGGGCGGATAAGAAAAAGATGAAGGATTTTTACTTTTACCTCTATTTCACTGTGAAGTTTTATGGACGCACAAGAAAGGCGTTCACTCAGAAAAAAAAGTGATGATGAAACAATTGCACATGGTGATTTCTTGAAAATTATCTGTGAAAAGAAACATCCAGATTCTTTACTTGTAAGTTCATTCATATGTGAATTCTTCTTGTGTCTCTTTTCTGTGCAGGGAGAGCAGAGGATCGTCAGTGCAAGAGGTTCATCTCCTCACACAACCCCCATGGCGCCGCGTCCATCGGTGGCGTCAAGAACCGGAAGTCGTCCAGACGAGTACGTGTGATTATGACGTCAACTAACTGCAGGAATTTTTTTGTTTTAATGTTAAAGCTCTGTCTACTTTAACGCCTGCGTTTGCGTCAACGCCAACGTTTGCCTCAAGTTTTGTATTGAATGAATGGTGACGCAAATGCACATGCAGAGAATGGATTTGAACCCTTTCTCTGCATCACCGCATGCGTCACCATTAACACAATGTTAAGTTGACGCAAAAGTTGATGTTGACGCAAATGCAGACGTTAAGTGTAAACAGACCTTAAAGGTTCCGCCACAATGAACAAATCAGCAGCAAATATCGAATAACTGTACAAAACGAGATCTACTAGGTCTTCTTATACATTGACGTATTTTCCTAAATTTGTTGTAGTGTACCGGCTCTGAACCTCGGTGGACTGAAGGATAGGAACGAGAAACCACGCCCACCCGTGGAGACAGATCCATACAAATACAAACTGGATACACCGCAAACCGGTACAACTGTTAGGTGAGCAACGCCCCCTTCAACGATCAGTTTGTGAACAATGTTGTTTATCCTTGAGAGGGACGTGACCGTCGGAAAGAGTAGAAGAGTTATCATTAAACCGTGTTCACAGGTAAAATCTGGGTTTGCGTCAAACATCCAGGATGGGTTCCATGGCAACAAGTGATTATGTTCACATGTCACGTTTGCATTTTTAAGAACAGGACAGCAAAGATCAAAGAAAAACGCACACACAGATGTTTCGTGTGAATTTACTTTAGTGGGGCATGCTAATAATTTTGTCATATGAGGGAGTGGGAATCCAGTGGGTGATTCCAAGGCAGACTTTCCACTAGATATTTGTTTGTTTTGTCAAGAAGATTTCAAAGTGTGCTCATTGTGTCCAAAAGTCATTGATCCTGGTATTGACAAGAAAAGCGTATGATTTATGACTGTTTGTTTCAACAGTTGGGGGACTCCCACGAGCACTGCTAGGAAAGCGTCATCACGGCCTCAGAACGGGGTGAGTCGTCTCGATTTTTATCTGATATACAGTAGATTATCCTTTGTAAGGACTGTAGATTTCCGACTAAGAAGGAGATGGTAATCTTATAGAATAGTGAACAGTGCTCGTCATCATGTTTTCTGTTCGCAAAGGTAGGTGTCGTCCAAAAATATGATCACACTGGACATTGATTAATAGTTATGTATTTATTAATCACTGTTTTAATCTTCATAGCATCGTCCACCAAACACGGGAAGAGCAACAGGAAGAAGTGCGCCAAAACAGTCGAACAGACAACAAACAAAGCAGGTACTTGCACACTAACTATTGGCGTTGTGTTCAAAGGGAGATGACTAGGGAAACAAAAACAATCAATCTACGGTGGTAGACGCTGCCAAATTTTCGGACCTCTGATAAAATTTTGTTGTGTGTTGTTTTGCCACACCTACAAAAAAGGGATCTGGTTTTGTTGTAGTCTAGTGCGTGGGATAAACCGGCTGTTCCCGAAAATCTTCCGCCTCCCCCGGACAAGTACAAGAAGCAGTACGAGAAGTACAACGAGGAGATGAGATTCTCATACAGACAGCACTCATCACGGTTCAAGCCTTCAGAAGTACGTACCCAAAAAACTTTTTCCAGGTACATAATTTTCAACGAATTTTGGCCTTATATGGGAGGTGACCTCTCACGTCTTGCAATTTTTCTACCCGCAAAAGCAAAACAAATATTGAACGAAAGAAACGGGCGCTAAAGAAAAGTCATCTCAGTCGTGAACTCTCTCATTTACGATCATTTAGACGCAAATCTTTCTGCCTGTAAAAGGTGGTCACCAGCCACAAAAACAATAGAATTACAAAACAGCATCCATTAACATTACGAGGTAATACCGACCACGCCCCCGTCCCTTGCTTTTCCTTATTGATTCTTCTAGGCTTGTTGGTCATGCTAGAGCAGGCCTAGCCAGAGGGGGGGGGGGTAGAGGGGTTGGAGGGAGAGGGGAGGATCACTTGCTTACCTGACTGGGGAGGGGGCAGGTCAAATACCTACCTGGCAGGGAGGAGGAGGGGTAGGTTTCATAACTAACTTTGCCCCCCCCCCCGGTGAACAAAGGACAGATGTGACTGAAAAAAGTACCTTCCCTCGTACTACGTACGTGGTCGGTAAAGATGACCGCCCAAAAGGGTAATCACCTGTAATGACTTGTAGTACAATACGCTGTTTTTTGTTAAAACTTTGGTACCGGATGCTCTTCCGTGAAAGATATTCACAATGAACAAAAATAAATCAAAACAAAGTTCTCGGTGATTTCATATTTGTTTTTACTTTCGCCTGGTGTGTAGTAGCCTTTAGAAAATAACATTTTCATGCATATTTCAACAATTTGGCGCCAATATTATACTGTATTTTCAGGCTGAGGTGGCAGCAACCATGGCGGAGTTGAAGCTGGATCTCACGGCCGGAACCGGAAGTTACACGGAGGAGGAAGCGGAAATCATGGAGAGACTATGGACGACGCAACCGTACTCCAAGAACCAGAGCCTGCGCAGAATGGACAGAGTATGTGTGAAGTTTCCATTCCAACGTTCAACGTCAAATTGTATTAAAATTGATCTGTAGTAGAGCCTCTCTGGTTGACGTTCCGAAAGAATATTAAATACAATACAGCCTTCCATTAACATTACGAAATACCAACCACGGCCCCCTTCCTTACCTTGCTAGACCAGACCTAGCCGGATGGGAGAAGGTCAGGGTACCTCCCACCTCTCCCACCCCCGAGACCAGAAATAGCCAGTGGTGAGGTAGATAGGACAGAACAGGATGTACCCCCTCCCCTAGACTGGACTTGGACCAGATGTACCCTTCCCCCTCCCCCTGAACAGAATCACAAACACCTGTGAGAACATTACCTTCCCTCGTTCTACGTACGTGGTCGGTAATAATTGGTCCAAATGGAAAGTTTCACGCCCAAAAGATAGGTAGCTACCCAATAGATTGACCGTTAAAAAGAGGTTGAAGTGTATTTTGACAATCAAAAGTGTAAATTACAAGTCACTGTTTAAGACGTCTGCTGTTTATTCCAGGAAGAACTAGAAAACGAAAAGAAATTGTTTAAGTTGATAGAAACCGTGATGATCGATCAGCTCTCCAGGTATTTCAACCATTTCTAATCAGCACCAAGCCACCTGTGGCTTGTCAAGCCAGCAACTTCTTTCGGTGGCCTCCTTTTTAACAAAGCTTTTCCTTGAATCGCTTTCCTCGAATAAACCTGAAATGAGATTTTGTCATGATAGTTGTCAAGGAAACAGATTTTGATTACATTGATGACAAATTCGTTCTAGTTATTTCTAATGACAGCACCTTCAAATGCCATGCTTTTTATTGTGAAGGACATGTGGGATGACATTATTTACAACATTATTGATGACATTTTTGACAACACAGAACAGATTTGCCATAAACCAAACGGCTTACTTGAGACCAGAAATATCGGTGACAAGCCAAGTTTAAGCTGGAATTACATTGGAGCGAACGCGAAAGCGATATCGCTTACAATGGATATAGAGCTTTCCCAGTTGTGTGTTAAGGCCCCGTTTACACCAAGCGTCAGCGTCAACGCTCTCATTGAAATCAATGGCGACAAAAACAGTCGCTCCAGAATGGGGTTGCAACCCATTTTGCAGCGACTCCATTGTGGTCAATGAGAATTATGTCGCAAGCGTCATCGCAGCGTTGACTCTGCGTTGACGCTGATGCTTGGTGTAAATGGGGCCTTATATTGAGTAGCGGCAAAAAATCAAAGAAATTTTCGCTTTTGCGTTCGCTGCAATATAATTCCGCCATTACATCCAGTATATTTATTGTTGTGAGCGGTCAATTAACCGTTCTACTGTTCTGTAGGTGTGATCTATGAAGCTCAGTTTCAGATTGAGTTTTCAGATTCAGATTGAGATTTGGCATCGAAATAATCTAGCCAGTTGGCAAACAAGCTAGATTACAGTAATCCAACTCACCAATCAATCCAGCTAGTCAGCAAACAAGCTGGATTATGGTAATCCAACTCACCAAATAATCCAGCTAGTCAGCAAACAAGCTGGATTATGGTAATCTAACTCACCAAATAATCCAGCTTGTTGGCAAATGAGCTAGATTATGGTAATACAACTCACCAATCAATCCAGCTAGTCAGCAAACAAGCTGGGTTATGGTAATCCAACTCACCAAATAATCCAGCCAGTCAGCAAACAAGCTGGATTATGGTAATCCAACTCACCAAATAATCCAGCTAGTCAGCAAACAAGCTGGATTACAGTAATACAACTCACCAAATAATAATCCAGCTTGTTGGCAAATGAGCTAGATTATGGTAATCCAACTTACCAAATAATCTAACTCATTTGCCAACTAGCTGCATTATTTGGATGCCAAATCTCAATCTGAAAACTCAATCTGAAACTGAGCTTCTCAAGATGCACTTTTCTAGCACATTATCGTAAGTTAATGTAATGCTCTCAGTCATCAGACCTGAGTTAGTAATTCGGGACAGTCTTCTTCAATGTTATTTTTTCTATGGTAGAGCTGTGGTCATAATTCGCGACAGTCTTCTTCAATGTTTTTTTTCCCACTCTAGGGCTGTGGTCAGTAATTCGGGACAGTGTTTTTCAATGTTAGTTTTTCCACTGCAGAGCTGTTGTCAGTAATCCGGAACAGAACGACATATTGTCACATCGCAGTGGCTCAGCGCGACCTGGTATGAAGCGAGGATCAGTTAGAACTCTACATGACTCACAGTAAGTTCAGTCATACACTCTCTTATGGTTAATTCACACTGCCAGAGACTGATAACAAAGCCGAGTCAGATACCGTGAACAGGTAAAAGAACCCAATTGGAATCTGTGTTGTTATCTGTATCAATCTGTGTTGTTATCTGTATCAATCCATTTTTATAGTCTTGGTGTGGGGCAATGTAAACACACCATTAGTCGTGTAGTTCTTACCGGGCCTCACAGTAATTACAGTCACCCCCCCCTCCTCCCCCCGAGCGGCCAAGCTATGATTATCAGTGAGTACAGTTGTCCATCCTGTGAACGGCCAAGCGAAGCTTAGTCAAAACTGTACACTGATCCACTCGAAATTTAGTCCCCACTGGTTAATGATGTCGGTTTCGCATTCGTTTTTTAATCGCTGTGAGTAAACCTTAAACACGTTTCCATATTTACAGTGTATCTGCCGGAGCGACGGAGAATCTTTTGTCTAAACGAGTCCGATTTGGTGCTAGAATACTCGCGAGGTAAGCACTCTGTGTTGGGACTACTCTGTTAGACGGTCACTTTTCTTTTAAGGCCAAAACATTTAATTGATGCCCATTACATTTGCTATTCTTTTTAACAACTACATCATTTTACGATCAAAATGTTCTTCTGTGTTAGTTGACAGTGAATTTGAGATTCCCTCGTGTTGACACTCGCCTTTGATACATTTAAATTACGAGGCAGAACCTCACTAATCTGATATGTTTCCAAGTTCTCACATTGACCCGCTTCTTTATTGCTGTAGAAATGGTCGGGATGCAATGAGGGAGCTGATGGGCTTTCATTTCGCCATAGACAACAGCATTACCATCTACGAATATCGACAGTTCGGCAAAAGGTAGGAATTACTGGCGCAGTTCAAACCATGAGAATATGGGTCCTAAATTTCAGAATACCCTATTGTACACGGCAACCGAAACACTAGAAAAAGGGTTCGAAAGTGATGTCTTTATGAAATATGAGTTCTAAAATTATCTCAACATTAGACAAGACGTATGACGTGTGCACCAAAGAAAAAGTTCACTCTCGGTTAGTGTAATGGAGCCTATCACATAGTTATTTTGTGAGGTCACCTCCCTTTTTCAGTTAAAGCCTTAGCAAATGAATGGTCTTACAAAGCAGGATGTAGTCTATTACCGGTACATGATAGCTATATTATGTAGTATGACGTTCTTTGAAATGCATTCTCGATGATTTTGAACCCAAAATGAATGCATAGTGCATTTTAGAATAGTTCGTTCGTGTTCCGCTTTCTTTTTCCATCAAGTGTAAACAGATCCTTATCTTTTCAGTCACAAAGCGATGCCGTTTATCAACAGAGGAACATACACACGACCGGGATCTGCAGAGGAGGAAAAGCCTTATGGGCTACAGCACATATACGCAGTAAGTCACGGGAATACAATTTGGTTTGATGGTTGGACAGGAGTGGACACATGCAACCGGTTGAGAGAAATATCACTGGAAAGGCAGGGGTTTGCTGCTTTGATACATGGTTACTGTCACTGCCTGTACTTCTAATTCAATGGATGGTGAAATTTGCGTTCACTTTTGCTGAATATAAGCGAACCTTATGGTGCATTCACACTGCCCGAGAACGAGATCGAGACAGGTACTGATAACAAGTACACAGAACCCAATGGGAATCTGTGGTGTCATCGGTCCCTCTACAATATGAACACCTCTACAGAGTCCTATGTAACCCATTTTCTTATCTGTCTTGGTATTGGTCTCTGTGTCGGACAGTATAAACACACGATCATCCTGTAAGTTTGAACGGAGCCTTTGTATCCTTCTTGCAGGGCGGAAACCTGGTGTTTGATACTGACGGGCAACCGTTACCGGACAATATCCTCGCGCGGGACCGAGTCGTCATCAGAGTCACCGACGTCGACGAGGACGACAAGCGGAAGATACTGTAAGGGTACATTTACACCAAGCGGAATCGGAAGCGAACCGCGGAAAAATTTATCTTGATATGACATGAATAGGAAGTAAAAATTAGCTAAAAGCATTCATTTTCGTCCAAGGCAAATGCGGCTCATTAAAGCCTGTTCACATCAGCTTGCATCGAAACCAAAGTTCGGTCACTCAAATCAACAGCCTGGAAATTTTCAGCAAAAAAAAATGGCCTTTCTACGTTGGGACTTATTTGGACCCGAAATTCTCCACAAATTTATTATGATGAAGTCTTGAATTTTGATATAGTTACTCTTTCAATAATTGATGTTGTTCCTTGGCCTCGTGTCGTCTGTGGACATGTTAACGGTTAGAGTGCCCCGAGCACCCGTTGCCGATGGAAACGCTTGGCTGTCACTGCATGTTATTGGTGTTTTGTAGATTGGAGGGCGTCCCCTTCAGTCAACAGGAGGATCGATGGAAGAAGCTCCACCTGCCGGACACGAAAGAGGAAGCGCAGAGATTATTGCTGATGGCAAACATGCACGGTAAGGGCTTGTTCACACTGAGCGAAAGCGAAATGTGAAAATTACTTCGTTTTGGGATGGGAAGTCAATCCGTAATTCATATTGGATGCAGGTAAATGTGTTGTGGATCTGGAACGCATCTGTATCTGTATCTGTTCTGTTTCTGTTACGAACAGTTCCGAGAACACTCGGTACAGAAAAATGTTGTACCAAGAGTGATCTAGGAACAACTTGTTTAATGCCTAGTATGATCTCAGTACAACTTGTTTAATGCCTAGTGTGATCTCAGTACAACTTGTTTTTGGTTCCTAGAGTGTTCTAGGAACAACTTAAAAAACATACCTAGAAAGCTCTCGGTACAAAATAAGTTGTACCTAGAATGTTCTAGGAACAACTTTCTTTTGTGCCTAGAACATTCTAGGAACAACATTTT
>JBCAUG010120245.1:8856-21258 GCA_038406175.1 Haplosyllis leylae | reverse complement strand
AAATGTTAATTTTCTTTAATTCCCTGCATATTGATGTTTAAATATTATTTGGTACAAAATCCCACTACAATATCCTTGCAAACTATGTAACAATTTTAAAAGTGGATGCTGAGATGTCAACAATATTAACAGATTTTTCAAGGGAAAAAACCCAGAAAAAATCTGCCCACTGACTTCAATGGGTCAGAAATTACTGACATTGTCGTTTAAGTCAGAAATTTGCGCTGTTCCCTCAGGGTGATTATTCACCAAGACACAAAATTGTCTCCGCCTCCAAACACTTTACATTACCACAATCAAAGATGGGTTTTTCAAAAAACAACAGACATCCTTACTCCGTTGTGGAAGAAATATGTTTGTACAAACGATTTATTGAAGATCAAAGTAGATTCTGCTGGGAACAAAAGATTATGTAAGAATACAAGCAATATTCCTTCGTGAAGCACACACATTATAAAAGTTACAGGTAACTGAAAACTACTGTATGAAATTTGACGAGATTCATACGGGAACTAACATGCAAAGAATACATCATAATCGGGGTTTTCACGATAGCCATATATGTGACAGATCTGACAGAAAAAAAAAACGATTTCTAAGAATAATTCCAGATTAAAATTCAAATGTATGGGTTATTTAATATTTCCAGTACTGGCTAGATTGTAGGTACATTGTCAAATAATCAACACAAACAACAGCAAGGAGTAGAAACCTACTTAAAGATCTGAGAGATCTGTCACAAATACGAATTATGAAAAACTAAAATGCGATTCTTCATAGAATATACTGTTTTGCTTCTATGATATGATTGTCCTATTGTGTAACGATTGTTTCCCACATTGCTACTTGCATTTGTAATTTAAGCACAAAGCGCTGATTTTTTTAAATTGAGAGACAAAAAAGAAATTTCAGTGCAAACCTACACCCACACTTACAGGAGGGAATTAAACCCACACATATTTTCTTTGAAAGTTCAGACAACATCTAACAAATGTCACAACATGATTCTTGATATTTAGACAATAGGTAATATTGTGTATCAATCGTTGAACCCCAGACTATCTAATAAAAGGTTTTATCATAGAAGCTTCTTCATTCACCTAGGCCGTTTTATCTTACTAGCTGAGCACACAATAAGTATATTAAAAATTCGTGATTGTTAGCTCGGCAATCTTTGCTTCAGAAGTTGTCTGATATGTAGCCTTTGGTGCCTGCATGCCATGGTGTATGTAATGGAAAATCACACCATTGTCTAAGGCAGCTTCAGTGCAGGTAAACACGGCATTAAATCAACGAGACATAATTACCTTGTACAGCAGCCACTCAGCTGAAACCACTTTCAATAATTAGATACACCACATCTTTTGCTCTCCAGTTGCATAATGCTTCCTTGCTTGTCTTGCACAGGGAATAAACTGCACGGTGTTCTCAGATTATTCCTATTGGTAACCACTTTTAATGGAAGCATCCCGTGGATAGAAGCTATTCCATTACAGCTTCCTCTTTGCCTACTGTATGGATTGAAGCCTGTATTTATGTTGTTGCAAGGTACAGCTTTTGTCGGTTAGACTATCTGTATGCAGCTGCAGTGGGCAATGTTTGCGGAAATGGTTCTGCATGTATTGTGTCTATTCTTCAATTCAAAGTTTCATGATGCGGGTTCCTTAGAAAAATAAACACGTATCCTCTGAGACTCTCCCCAAGTCGTTTCGGAAAATCACGTTGAAGTGACATCAAGTTGTGTTGACATGAACGGAAAGCCGCCCTGAAACTCCATTTTCAGACAATTGGCATTCATTTCCGCATGTGTATTGTCCACATTACAGTTTCATTTGATCCGACCACTGTTGAAGAGTCGAGAATTTGGTATCGATAGTTAAACATTAATGGAATCATGACATACAATGACTGGAGTCGAGGCCTTTGCTATACAACTGGTAAATGCTAGATTATTAATTCCGGAAAATACATTGCAATTAGTTTTTTGATCTCTCAATATACACCATTGAATATCATAAAAGCAAACCCATTTATTCTAGTATTCCGCATTACTAAGTCTTATCACCTAGTCTCTACATATTCAAAATATTACACGAATCGAAGTTTTTTTGTCAGGTGATATATGATTTCAGATATCCATATCAATATGGCAGTTTACTGAAAGGGCAGGCCGAACAGTTCCATGAATATTTGGTTGTCGAAATTCAACCCTTTTAATTTTTTATGTAAATAGTTCAAAACTATCAGTGGCTCATCAGCTAATCTAATAATTTAGGCAAAGTACTTTCTGACACGAGAAAAAATTGGAGCTTTCACTTAGTATTTATCTTAAATCCTTACACATAATCAGCATTGGTACAAGAGAAATAAATGAAGATGATTTGAAGGTTAAATTTTTTGTGTCTTCTTGTGCGTGTTTTACAATGTACACGCACAAATTTCGATTTTAACACCATGTTCAAGTGCTGCAGGCCTTGAGGTCAGGTTTCTTTTACAAATTAGAACCGTCCTCTTGAAGCTGTTTGAAAGATTTTTAGTGTACTACTGAGTGCGAAAGATATTTTCAATGCAAATATTTTAATTTTGAAAAGCAACAGGGATCATTTTTGAGTTGTCATTATACATTTTCAAAAAGACATACAGGTCTCACACATTCTGTTGTACTAATCTACAGAGAACCAATGACATGGTCTTGTGAATGTTAGTTCATTTGGATGTCATACAAATTGTTATTGACTTTGTTGCATTTAAATTCATTCACATTATCAATGAATTTTAAGCATTCATTGCTAAAATACAAATTAAAAAATTGTTTGAGACATTTTTGAGTTTTGTTGAGGTACTTTGTTTAGTCTTCAATAATTTCATAGCATTAAAAAATTGTTACTGTGCATGCTGTATATTTCACTTTGGGATCATTAATCAATTGCAAGTGAACGAAATTTTCAGTGAAAGTAAAACCCTAATATTCCTCATAAATGATTTTTTCTGTATGTACTTACAGGGCATCATTTTTGTAAAGTGCCATTTAATGTAATTAAATGTATTTTACCGAGTACAATTAACAAGCAAGATCTCCGAGTTGTCATCAAGGAGTGCAGACAATGTCATTGACGTCATGAACAATGATGACGTCAAATATTCCATTACATCAGAATTGCTTGAATCTCATCACGAATGGATGCACCAAAACAAAC
This sequence comes from Haplosyllis leylae, assembly GCA_038406175.1. Classification (NCBI taxonomy): domain Eukaryota; kingdom Metazoa; phylum Annelida; class Polychaeta; order Phyllodocida; family Syllidae; genus Haplosyllis; species Haplosyllis leylae. Next base: position 18,061 of record JBCAUG010120245.1, on the reverse strand, counting down.
AATTTAAAAATTGAAATTTTTCCTAGAAAGTTCTTGGAAAATAATTCAATTATTGTGTGAGTGAAGGACTCTAATCTTTCGGCATCACTGGAAAAAGGAAATTTAGCAAGAAGCGTGAAGTTATCGAGGAAATTCAAAGGAGTCTGAAGTTGAGGAAAAAATGGCCGTTGCTAATGTAAACAAAAGCAACCGAAAAAGGAAAGAAATTGATATTTCAAAGGAAATTGAACCGTCTACTCCTAAGCAAAGGAGAAAAAATGCTTCAGAAGAGGTTGCAGAATTTGTCCAAACTAGAAATGGCAAACAGCGCCGTAGTAAGAGAGCCCAAAAATTTGTTAAAGAAGTTTTAGCATCTAGATCTTCAGACGAAGAGATGGATGAAGAGGATATGCAAAAAGATGGCAATATTAGAGTAGCATTCAATGAAGGTAACAATGCAACTGCTACTAGGATGTCAGTGCAAGCTGGAAAGAGTCCAGACCAAATGGATCAAATGAGTTCTGGTTCAGTGTCCGAGGAAGAAACAGAAGTGATTTGTCGCAACACTACATCTAACACTGATGATGAGGCTACAGAGGTTGATTACTCTGATGACGGAGAAGTCACAGATCAAGAAGAATCACCTGGGCCTAGCACAAGAAGAAATTCTCCGCGAGTAAATCAGCAAACAGAGTATGAATCAAATAGGAAGAAAATCAAACAAATTGACTTGGAAATGGAGACAAAGTTGCAACAGCTACAGAAACTGATGACTAGAGGAGGTTTGGAAGAATCTGCAGCCCTGGCAGCTAGGATTTTGAATGAAGGTAAATTAATTGATACTTCTATTAATGACCCTCCGTTAAATCAGAATCAGAATGCAACAAAATGAGGAAAAACAAGGGGTAGAAGAATATTAAATAAATCAATCTCAGAAGAGACGATGTACAAGGATGCAGTACAAATGGTCAAACCTGGTAGAAACAGCTCGTCTTCGGAGGATTCACCAGAAGCAGATTCTAGCAATGAATTGATTGATATGAATAACATAATATGTTCAATTGCAGATGCCAATCAGACTGAAGACGTGGATGAAGAGGAACCACCTGAATTAGAGGAAAATCAGCTTGGTCAGCAAAGGACACCGAGACAAGAATGGACTCCTGAACAAAAGGCGGAAAGGCTGATAAAGGAGGCCGAAGCTGCTAAAGGAAAAATTTTCAACTCAAGGCATGATCAATTTGATATTATGCATGCTAAAACTATGATCCATTCGGTTTTGGTTGATGAAGAATATTGTGCAATTGGCTCACATCTGGATCAGAGTTGCGTGGATAAAATTAGGAAAGGGGAATATATTGATTTTGCAAAATTATTACCAAGGGACAGAGTAGCAATTGAAGATGATGGTAGGTTGCAACCTTTTGTTAAAGAGGGTCAATTATTCTGGCAGAATCCCAGTGATCAAATTACAGCAAGTATTTCTAATTTTGCTCAATGGGATCAGGCCTTTAGGATTTTCTCGAAAATGTATACTAAATTCCACCCACAAAGGGCTTCTGAATTAATACAATATTGCAATGACATTCACACAGCATCTTTGTCTTTTGTTTGGTCTAATGTTTACTTGTATGACAAAGAATTCAGGATTCATATAGCTAGACATCCGATGAGGAGCTGGTCCGTAATTTTGCAACATGCATGGAACCTCAGGATGAAAGACAGATTGAGTTTTGTCAAGGACAATGGTCGTGACAGGGCATCATCATCTGGAACTACCCAGGATAGGATCAAGTCTAAGGTCCAAGAAGCTTGTAGACGTTATAATAAGGGCAGATGTTCCTGGGGGCAGAATTGCAAGTATGAGCATAAATGTAATTATTGTGCTAAATTTGGTCATGGCATATTATCTTGCAGGAAGCTCAACAGTGATAGAGACAATGTGAAATTCAGGAGGGATGCTGGTAATGACCATAAGAAGGGCAATGACAAGGATCATAGCGTCTCTAAATAATTAATTATAGCTAACGGCTGCTTGTATGTGATTTTTAGGTACTCCAGATCCTGAGATTGAATACTGGGAAAATTATGACATTCACACCATCCAAACTCCGATAAGAGTAGATGTGTTAGAGAGATTGTTGAAGGAAACTAATTACAGCAGAGAGAAGACTCGATTTCTAGTGCAGGGTTTCAAAAATGGGTTCTCATTAGGGTACCAAGGCCCAAGGAATAGACGGGATTTTTCACAAAATTTACCACTTGGCAAAGTTGGCTCAAAACTGGAATTATGGAATAAAGTCATGAAAGAAGTTAAACTTAAGAGATACGCAGGACCATTTATAAAACCTCCTTGTGAATTCTTTATTCAATCACCCATCGGTTTGGTTCCGAAAGATGGGGGTCGCCAAACTAGACTGATATTTCACCTATCCTATGATTTTGGCCCACTTGAGCATCAAAAATCTTTCAACTACCACACTCCAGAGGAACTTTGTACAGTAAAATATAAGGATTTGGACGAGGCTATCCGATGCTCCCTTACATACTTGAGGGGTGATGATTGGACTCTGAAGGATATATTTTATTCAAAGTCATATCTGAACAGTGCTTTCAGTTTGGTCCCCTGCTGAATACAAGATTTTTGTCTACTAATGATGTATGCTGAACACCCTACAACTGGGCAGAAGTATTTCTTCTTAGATAAAAATTTGCCATTCGGGAGTAGCATTTCATGCAGCTTGTTTCAAAAATTTTCAGATAGCCTACAGCACATCACCCAACACTATATTGGTAGAAATTCCTGCTGCGTTAATTACTTAGATGACTTCCTATATATTTCGGATTCAGAGGAGCTGTGCAGGCAGATGATGAGGATTTTCTTACAGGTTTGTGAAGATTTAAATTGTCCGGTGGCTCTGGAAAAAACAGAGTGGCCTACTCATGTGGTAGTTTTCTTGGGCATATTGTTGAATGGTAAAACTAAAACACTGGCATTGCCGGCTGATAAAAGAGAGAAGGCATTGAACCTCTTGACTTCGGTAATCAATAAGAAAAGAGCTACGATTCATATGATACAACAACTTACCGGTACCTTGAATTTTATTCATAAAGCTGTGGTCCCTGGTAGAGCATTTACCAGGAGAATGTACCTCAAGCTTAGGACTGTCACAGCTGATGGTAAGAAGAGACTCAAACAGTACCACCATGTAAACCTAGGCAAGGACTTCATTGATGATTGTAAGGTGTGGAAAGTATTCCTTCTGAATGGGCTATCAAGTAAATTATGTCGACCATTCTTGGATTGGGATGCCGGTCATAATCAGCATTCTATAGTCTTGAATTTCTACTCTGATGCAAGTGCGAGTGTCAAAAAGGGAATGCAAGCTATATTCCAGAATCATTATATCTGGAAAAAATGGCCTGCAGGTTTCATTGAAAATTATAAGCCTAGCATAGCATTTCTAGAACTGTACGCTTTGGTATCTGCAATGGCTACTTGGAACAAATTTTTGATCAATAAAAGGGTTAGGATCTTCTGTGATAATCAAAGTGTACGAAATATGGTGAATCATTCAACAACCAAATGCCAATGGTGTATGAATCTCTTAAGAGCATTAATGTTAGAGAATTTAAAATGGAACTCGCGGGTATTTGTAATTTATGTGAAATCCAAGGACAATAAATTGGCAGATTTCTTGTCCAGACTCCAATTCAGACAATTCTGGGAGTCAGTCAAAGGTTCCATGTTAAAATATCCTGATGAGATACCTGACTGGATATGGCCACCTCAGAAGTTTTGCTCATAAATACTTATACCTAATTTCAGTGGACAAGGTGAAGAAGAGAAGTCGCAAGCAACAGAGAATTCATTCAGATACAGATTCGTCATCCTCAACCATATCATCTTCAGCTATCAGGGGCATTGTGGACAGATTGAAAACTCAAGGAAGGAGATCGTCGACAAGAAAAAATTACCACACAGTCTGGAAGCTGTTCAATCAGTTTTATATTAAACTAGATCAGAGACCTGATAGTTGGGAAGACCAAATCATATTATTTGTAGGGTATTTAATTGAAAATGAAAAGAAATCGTCAACGGTCAAGAGCTACATTTCAGCTATCAAGGCAGTCCTGCAGGAGGATGGAGTTTTCATTGATTTGGATATGTGTTTAATTAATTCATTAACAAAAGCTTGTAGGTATCAGAATGATATGGTCCATACCAGGTTGCCCATTGGAAAAAGACTGCTGCATCTGATCCTATCTAAACTGGAAATCATTCTTGGTAACCAACCATATCTGATTAGCATGTACCAAACACTTTTCTCTCTGGCATATTATGGAATGTTCAGAGTTGGGGAAATTACTGAAAGTCAGCATGTACTTAAAGCCAGGGACGTCAAAATTGCTGGGAACAAGAACAAAATGATGTTCATTCTCCGTACTTCAAAAACACATTGGACAGATACAGAACCACAGCTGATAAAAATCTCTAATAATGATTTTGTTACAGGATATCCAAACGTAGCCCCTCGGAGACAGGAATCAACAGAAGATAGATGGTGCCCTTTCAGCCTAGTTCGGCAATATATTCAAAGACGGAAAAAGATAAGAATCCTGGATGAACAGTTCTTTATTTTCAGAGATCGGTCTCCAGTTAAACCAGAGCATATGCGAACAGTTTTGAAACAGGCCCTGGTCCTATGTGACCTGAATCCTAGTTTGTATGGATGTCATTCAACCAGGGCAGGGCGTGCGGTTGACTTATTGAAAATGAATGTCAGTGTGGCAACAATTAAAAAATTAGGCCGTTGGAAATCCAATATTGTATATTCTTATCTGAAATACTTATAATTGCAATTGCAGGCAAAATCGTGGCAATGTGTGACCTTTGGTTCATCGGGGACAGCTTTTTACATGACATATACCCGGTCCTTCAGGAATTGAAGACAGAGGCCCGCACAAAGAATGACCACCCACCACATATCTATGACTTTTTTTAACATTGCCAGCTATGTAACCAATCCATTATCTATGGTGAAGAGTAAATTAGGTAGGATAAACAATGCCTTAATCACTGCTCTGAACGAATCTAAACAGTTACCAAGGATTGTAGTCATTATCCCTGAGGTCGACTTTCTGGACGACATTGATTTCATAAATCCAGGAAAAAGTCACATCATTGGGACCTGTTTTGAATGGTTGGTCAATAATGTTGATAAGGATATCCAGATGAAAAAAGAAGAACTGCGCCATAAAAAAACAGGAGCAGTAGGCACAGCAGAGCCTAAAATAATTTGGGTGTCACTCATGACTAGGCTGGGGTTCGTGGCTAAATCATTGCAAACAGCCATTACAACAACCAATGAGATCTGGGAAGAAATTCTATCTACTAGAAGGGGGCATTTCTTCTTGAAACTACAGGATTTCCTGAATGATCACAAATATTTTGCCTCTAATGGTGAACTCTCGGGATATGGCAAGGTGAAATACTGGAGAAGTCTAGACAAATTATTGGAAGGAATTGATAAATATGAAATTTCATTGAGGCCTATCTCTATGGCTGAAAGGGAGCTAATAAATAAGAAGAACAAATTGCCACCACCACCTCCACTTCCTAGCCAAGAAAAATCACTCAACACATCAACCAACTTACACAGGCATACATTACCTAGAGAGGCAAGAGGTACATTGCAGTTCACCTATAGAGGACCAGCATATAGGTGGCAAAACCGATGTGCCAGGAGTCGAGCAGCCTTATATAAATATTATTAACTCAACTTACTGTTGACATCTGGCTTTATTAGCGTGTGTATTGTTAGATTTTAGATAACTTTATAAACCTATTATTCGTTTAAATTTCCTTGGGTTATGTGAACAATCGACTAACATGTTCGTTAACATTTCTGTGGTAGCCCAGTAATTTAATTAATGTAGTATCCAGCATCGCTCCTTGTTAATGGTTGTAGAGTAGTTACTAAATTGAAACATTCAGTGTTTAATTTGTCAATTATCACACAATCATAAAAGTGTTCATTGTTGAAGCTTTAAATGTTTATCACATATTAATCAATTGTACACATTAGTGGAGTATTTTTTAGTGAAAATTAAAACGTTTATCCCCGGCTGGGAACTGCTTAAATTGCAATTGCTATATCTACACCCGCTGGTGTCAAGCTAATTATCACATTTACAATCCATGTGTATGCAAATGTTCTGTTTGTGATGAGAGAATAAAGCAATCTAACTCAATTTCTTGTGTTGTATTGGTAAAATATAAAAGTCATCAATACCAAATACAAAATAACAAAGTTTTTTTTTTTTGGCTGTGCCACATAATAAATATATACCTGTTCAGTTGTGGACATTGTTTCCTCTGCTATCAAAAGCCAAGGATCCTGAAGGGGATGGCATTGGTGTTACAAGACAGAACTGGATAACAACTGAAATAAAATGTTACTAAAACATTCTTGGCTTGTTTGTTTTTTACATAATTGCGCCGTTACTTGTGTTTTTAGGATGTAAAATTGTTTCACTTTTGGTTACAAGTACTATATTTGTTTTATGCACTATTGGTACATACCTGCCCATACCCCTTCCATCCTCCTCTTGTTAGACTTAAGTAGTCATGATATATCACAGAAATTCCATGTGGTTTTAGCTTTTACTAGCAATCATCGCCAAATATGTAGGCCCAGTTAGCCAATGACCTTTGTTGTACCAAGCATTGTTGAGGTGTTAATGAACAAAATAGCATTGTGAATTAGTATCTGTGCAAATGATTGGACAACTGAAAGTCGGATCATTTCCAATAATGGCACCCCTCCAGATGTGTAGATCAGCTAATAATTATGCAATTGTGAGGTCATCTAACCGCAACTTTTCCCTTCGTACCAGCATTTTTTACTTGCACACATTTCCTGTCCACACATGCATTCAGTGATAGGTCAACGTACACCGTGACCAAATGCCGAATTCACTAATGCACTGATAGTAAAACACTTACCGAATATCGTTTTGACAGACTGGTTTATTTGCTGCTTTATCCTAAATATGAGGTGTTGCAATGGCAAGCTAGAAAATAGAACAATATAAACTAATGGACCTAATTGTTTGTAAAATATTAATGACTTGCCCCAGAATTACATATGGCACGAAAATAGGTTTCATTTCACAGATTTATGATATCACAAGTTCAATTATCAATTCAGGAATTACTTTCCGTGGCGGATTTAGGAAGCACAGCAGACTTTTACCAACTTTTCTTTTGGCACATATCATGACATTTTGCCACTTCGTTCATTGGCTCTATTCAGCACAGGTATACTCATATCAGAAAGGAATAATTTGTTAAATGGTAATTTTAAGCGCAATATGTATGAAATAATAATTCGGTACCAGGAAATGATTTTATATCCAAGTACAAAGATCACTATTGCTTCAAACTGCTGCATGAAAGTAGGCATTAGTGAAGTGGGTTGTGATTTATTGTCTCAGTGGAGTTTATTAGCTGTGTCTATCTATTATTCATTGTTATAGTATATGATGTAGGTGCATATTTAAAACGACAACGGTATATATGAATAAGGTATTAATTCAAAAGTCGAATTTATGCGCTTCATTTTCAACAAAAAAAACAAAGAGGAACAAGGACAAATATAGAGAGATAGATAGAGAAAGGTGAAGGAGAATGTATATTTCTGGTTGATTTCTTACACATCAATTTGGCTGGTGGTGGGGACACTTGTTATCAGTGGAAAATGAGGTCTTTTATGTTTGGACAGTTAGTACACTCTGAAAATATGGTTACCAGGTGATGGAGATCCATCACCAAGTATAAGTGAAAAAAAGATCACTGCATCCAATATTTGAATATGTGTGCAATTTGACTGGAAAAGATTGGTTATTGGGTACCCAAGTGTAAGTGTGAAAAGGTCACTACAGTCAACACAACACCAAAAATGTGGTTAGAACCCTTGATATAATTGTAAATGTAAAAAGATCACTCTGCATGTAATTCCACACGTGTTCTAAATATGGTGGGGACTCTTAACACAGGTGTAAGTACAAAAAGGTCACTTCACATGTTATTGTGCATGCCATTCCAAATGTGGTAGGGACCACAAAAATTCACTCTGACCACAAAAATGTACTCTGTACCAAAAATGTGGTTGGGACCTGTGACATAGTGTAAGTGAAAAAATGTCACTCCACATGTAATTGCTCATGTAATTCCAAATGTGGTGGGACCCTTAACTTTAGTGTAAGAACATAATTCAACATGTGAAACACTTGGTATTCTTGGTATTGACTGGAAACAAGGTGTTTATGTTTGGAATATTAGCATGTATTACAAATTTGGTACAAAAAATGTGGTGGGAACCCATACAAGGTCATTCCACATGTAAATTGTGCCTGTAATTTTGCTTGTAGCAATTAGCCAATACTAGTTTTTGGAGTACATTGACCTTTTTATACTTATGCCAGGGTCCTCATCACATTTGGAATTACCTGTGAAGTGACCTATTTATACTTACACCTATGTCAAAGGCCCTACCACACTTGGAATTATTTGTAAAATTACATGCAGAGTGATCCTTTTGCACTTACACATATGTTAAGGGTCCCCACTACATTTTTGGTTTGCAGCAACCTTTTGCACTTACACTTGATGAGGGGTCCCAATTCCCAATCTTCCAATACAAATTGTGTGCATATTCAAAATTTGGATGTGGTGACTCCTTGAACATACACTTTGTGGTGGGTCTCCACCATCTTGGAGTAATATTTGTAAAGTGTACTAACATTCCAAACACAATACACTTAGTTTTCAGCCAATGCCAAGTGTTTCACATGAACCAGATGGCAAGTAATACACTTTTAGGTCTCCACTTTGCAAATCTGACTGAAACTGACCACTTTTCATTTTGGAGGAGTGGTAAAGTGACGCCTTGCAAATCTGAAGTCCAACTTGAAAGTCCTGATTGAAAATGACTACTTTTAATTTTGGAAGGAGGATGGTGGTGGGACTGAAGTGGCACTTTGCAAACCTGAAGTCCAACTTGAAAGTCCTGCTTGAAAAATGAGCACTTGGGAGGCTGGTAAAGTGGCACTTTGCAAATCTGAATTCCAACTTGTAAATGGCAACTTTACATTTCGGGGGGGGGGGGGGGGGTTAAAACAGCAAAATTTGACAACTTTTGGAACTCCCTTTCGGCAAACG
>JBCAUG010120134.1:0-21262 GCA_038406175.1 Haplosyllis leylae | reverse complement strand
TTAGTACGAATTTCCGCTTAATTCGAAGGAAAAACTGGCCGCGGAATCATTTCGAATTAACCGTGCCTAACCTGTAACACTTTGAATTGTAATGTAACCATACTATGGTTACTGATCATTTGTCCCTAAATAAACAAAAGTATATTTTTTGTCAATAAAGAATCAATAATTTAAGCTGCCAATCCAAGACAACAATGACACTACAAATGTGAACACTTCCTTCGGACCTTTCTTCATTCGTCTACCACAACAACGTGCACACCATTACTTGCTTCCACGTGCATACTGAACAGTGGTCCACATTGGACTATGGGTCAGTAAACAAGTGGAAGCAAGTGGAATATTGAGTCATTGGCCAAACACCCAAAAATAAATCATACTGGTTTTGGTTGCAACAATATATCTAAATCTTTTTAGCACCAAATATTATCTGATAGCTTTGTATTAAACTTGAAAAAGTGAAAAAAAAAACTCAAGGTTCCCTTTTCTTATTGATATTATATCATTGGTCATGAGGTAATAAGAAATTGTCTGGCACCTTGGTCCGCATCCCATACTGAATACTACCTATGAGAGACAGCGTGACCAAAAACTTAGTTAAATCCAGTACAAATTGATTGCGCCTGAAAGCGATATAGTATGATATCCTCATCAGAAATTCTTACATGGGCTGCGCTGGTTAAGCAACTCATTTCGAAAAGATTAGAGCACGAGAGGAAATTAAAAATTGCTTCTATTCTGAACCAAAACTGGTGGAAATAATATGCCGTCAACTCATTGTACAGTATTTCTTTCCTGACAGTTGTAATTTAATAAAAATGTCAGTTATTCTATGGAAGTCTCTCGGTGACATGCTATTTTCATTACGATTTTGCCGGTTACTCTTTCCACACATTAAGCAAGGGATTATGAAGGCTGAATAATAACAGCTTCTGTTCATATAGGAAATCATTAGTCATGGGATTTCCACCGAACATGGCTTTTAGCACAGGATTTTAAACAGAATTAGCCTTTTCCTTTTTGGGATCATGCACGTATCTTTTCCTGCTGAACTGATGATGCTGTTAATGAATGATGTGGGAGGAGATGGAAGTCGGAAAGACAAAACAAACAAGTTACGAAACATCAATGCGGCTTCGCCACACAGAACTCTGTTACACGCAAAGCTAGAGGAAGGACGGACGATGTAGTAAAAAGAGGCTGCTGGGACACGGAGGAAGTTATAAGTCATTGCATCTGACAGTTCACACAGATTCACATATGTAGGGCCCATATGCAGGTAATAAGGTAAATACAGTCAACGCTTTCTGCGGGGGCATGTTACAAATCATCACCATTGTTTCCGATTGAAGGGTTGTCGCTAAGTGCTATTACGCAAATATTGATTTGCCAATAGCTCTGTAAAGTGCTTTACAATGCCTTACAAATTTGTTGGTGGTGTTTGAGAGGCACAGTATCGATCATCGCGTTAGTGAGTTAAAAGGCGTACAGGTTTTCAACAACGAAAGCGCTTTGGTGATAACTGCATCAATTGTTGCTTCTCAAAACCACTGCTAAAGTAATTTGTAGTCTATGATCTTTTAGAATACCATGAAAACAAAAGATTGAAATCTGTTCCGAAAATGGCATTATTTACGAGGCATAACCCACACAGGCTACAGGCAAACAAATTTGTGTTAGTCCAAAGCGACTTATTTTCTTTTGACAAAACAATGAATATATAGGTTTTCAGTGATCTTATTTGTGCTAAATAGGTGGTCGATAAATGTGGTACAGATAATAAGGACGAAGTCCTGACTGGGAATGGTATTTTGAAGCCACACTTTGAAAGAACCATCTGATATAGAAATTCGAGTGCTATCGACTTGGTTACCAAAAACCCCAAGAGAACTTTCTATTTCCGGGGAAGTGTTTACTTAAGCTGAAAATCATTTCGCAAGAACAGCGTGAAATTCGAAAATAATATTTTGGATCATCCTTTGTGTGGGCATTAATTTAATTTGACTGTCGGTATCTGCTGCGGAGTGTTCATAGTTATTAAATATATCATGCTGTTCATTGGGATTAATCAACTGCGGGTACAATGTTCCAGTCCATAAATAAATTCAAAAGGCAATTTGTAATACATAACTCAACTCTATTTATAGTCCTGATGAATTATTCAGAGATTTTAATATACGTGGGAAAAATTGCTGTCTGGCGTTTTCTACAAACTTTCTGTAAGCCATGAGACTAATAAACTGGAACACTACTTTGCAGTTGGATGGCTTCTGATTTTTTTTTTAAAAAAAGTTAATTCAAGAAATATATATCATACAACTTACCGCATTTACCGAAGTACTTGACTCTAATATCTATCATTTCGTTACAGGCAGCACGGCGCATTTCACACTGGTTCTCGTAGTCCTTTCCGTTGGATCCACACACCGGGGTGCTCCCCACGCTATCACCGTAACGGTTGCACCTCTGTGGACACTGGCAGCGGGCCGTCAGGCCGTCTAGGGAGGGTACGCATTGGGCACCATACGAACATTCCTTCTCCTTGCACGGGTCTTTCACATCTGGAGGGTAAACATAACAAGCCCATGTTACGTCAGAGAAACTCGTCAATTGTAGGGCGAACAATAAGATAATCCATTGGTACACACTAAGTGTAAAGTGTGTTGGGCGGGCTGAGATTTTCTTCATGATAGCCGCACCACATTTGGCACCTGACACCGACCACAATGATGTTGACCATGATGCTAAGGGAAATGATTGAGTGGAATCTGCTTGTACTTTGTTCCATTTTGCTGATAGGATATTCACTGAAGACTGGCTTGTTGTCTTAAGGGGCACCTGCTGGAACTCGGGTAAATCCAATGTTTTCATCGTCAGCAGCTCTGGTTAGGTAGAAATCAATGCTAATACAGATTTATCATTGTCACTAGATGTGGGTAAACAAGATTAAAACAGTACTATGACTAGACTTCACTGCTCGGAGAAGGTTAGTCCATTTCAAATCACTCACTGACAATGCAAAGCCAAAAATTCGTTTGTACTGTTGTCTGATGCAAGATTTCTTGCAGAGACACTTTGCGCGATGGAAGCGAAGATAAAGTTAAGCCCGCAAAGTCTAGGCTTTTTAAACAAGCTGGTGAACCCGTGGACATGCAAACCTGGCGTTAATAAGGCTCACAGGTGGCCCGAGACCAGTGAAGAGGTCTCATGTTGGAAGGGCCTTGGCATAAGGGGTTAGTGTGCGTGCACAACAGCTTGTTACCGGTATCTGGGGTACAGTGACTTAAGTCCCTTGTGGTATATCTCCTTCAGAGTAAGAACAATTCTTGCCCTGTGCTGTTGCATGCATCATGCCATCAAAACTTTACATCCTTCAACTAACTAAAGCCAAACCGTGTGTTGTCGTTCAGTAAAGGTTGGCCTACATCCTCTGTAACAGTGTGACATGCCAGTTCGCCATATAAAATAATAAAAAGCACCGAAGAAGGAGTCGATCAAGTCAGTCCTGAAATCAGTTCGGCTTCTGGCACTTCAACCTCCTTCAGGTCCCAACAGACCTTTTCTACAAGTAAGAGACATCATACTAGATGCATGATACTCTTCCTTTTGCCCCAAAGTAGAATATAACCAAGTTCACATCTGCATGGCGCTTAATTCTTTCCATTCTCACAGACTAGTCATTGCACATTGTCATTTTGATGAAGACATCTACCACTTCACACGTCTGTTAATACACTGTACTCCTACATGACTTCTTGCTACAGTTTTACTGATGAGATAGCAATAGCAATAAGCTGCCTTAGCAAGCAATATCTCCTATCCTCTTTTACTCTTCAGGAAGGCTGCAGCTTGCCGAACAGCAGTGGAGCAGCTCACCATTCAGCCATTAAATATTCAGGGCACCTGCATTATTCAGCTTGAGCAGCTCTGCCAGCAGCCATCGGTAAAGGAGAACAGGGGCAGTACCATTCTTGCCTTAATTCCAGACACGGGGTGTACTATTCATTTCAGACTGACCCTTCCTACCATCTGGTTGTCCCTGCCCTCACAGTGTCCACAAATGCGACCTTGTACTTGGGAACAAGTATCAGGAACCACAAACACCAGCCCTGGTAATGTGAAAAGAAAACGTGTTGTTGGCCCTTATACTGTTACTGTGGTTTCAACAAGCAATTTATCATATCCAAATTATCTTTGTCAGCAACACGGTAATGTGAAAATGAAACTAATTCTTGAACAGATAAAATGGAATGAAACATCCTTTGAATGGAATATAGTTTACTTTCAATTTCCAGGAAATCCGACACCTGAACAACGATTCGTGACTGTTAAGAGTATGATCCACATGGCAACCTACGTCTTCCTTACCAGACTATTTTCCTTCACGTAATAGTTATGTTTCCCAATTGGGAAAAAGGAGGAAACATTGACGTCGTTGTTTGAAGAGGTTGGGCTGAATTGGTTGGGCCAGGAAAGGAATAACATGGGCGTCTCATGTATGGGCTACTAATGGTACCTCGGTTTTGTTCATCAATCTGATAAGTAACTTTCAACCATAAGTTACATGTTGCTGATTTATCTTCGTACATCATTTCTGTAACGTTATCCATTGTGAATTGTTGGGCAAATTAATCTAATATTAACATGCTTCAATGACTAATTATCTGCAACAAAAATATTTGCACGTCCACATGGATATATATTGATTGGAGAGACTTTCAGCATAAATTCCATTTTATTATCTTCTTGACGGAAATATCTGCCTATGGATAATAAAATATGCATATTAGCCATCATTAGGAGTGCATTAGACTCCATACATCAATACCAATAAAATGACAAAAAGAACAAAGGGCAAAGGCAACATGAAATGCAACAAGTCAGCACATAGTTTCTTCCTTACGATTTCTGTCAGGTAGCTTTACCAGTATTGATCACAACAATACAATTGTTGAATCATAGCGAATGAAATCATGCAAATGTATTTAGTTTAGTTTGAAAGGATTGGAGAAGCCTGGCTACAAATGGATTTGTTGTATAAGTTAAATTGGTACTGTTCCCATGACGAGATAAACATCATCCAGAAATGACAACATGGTTTCACTTTTTCTTTCTCTCACTTTTTCTTTTCCATTAAAAGACACGTTTCTTTCAAAAGTATTAAAAAGCACGTTTCATAAGTTCTATGGTACTGATCTCACAATCTTGATTAACTTGAAATGAATAGAAAGTCAATAAAAAGGACATGATCTCTTCCACAGTTCCCAAATAAGGTCAACTACTTCCTTGGTTTCCCAACTAAATGCAAGTCATTCCTTGTTCAAAGCACTTTGAAACCGCACACTATACATGCTTGGGACCTTACAGGCAATCAACTAAGACGACTTTGCGTCGCAATAACTGACTAATATCATTAGGATGTCCTTTGCCTCACTTTCTGAGGATGTCTAGCCTTGTTACAGCATCTTCCAGTAATAAAACAAACATTGAAAAAGGTTAATTTTTCTCTGGAGACTAGTCGAATAAAATAGTAAAATATGATCATTTTTCCCTCGAAGCTAGTCAGTTTGGTATTGGCACACAATCACAACTATTCAACAACGATGAAAGCTTGTTTAGTTTCCGATTGTCTGGGAAAAGAAAGTGCACGTTTAACGATTATGCTTCAAGCTGCATATACGGGGTAATGAATTGCTTTCTACTGGAAGCGATTAATTTGTAAAGGCTATATTTTACATTTTGGACTGTTTCCTAGAAAAACTCACAATTTCCAACGTAGGGTCATTGAGCAACATCAAGTGATCCTTATCCAATCCATCACCGTTTTATGATTGATTGTTACACCAGCACTAATCCACCGCGACTGTAGTTACTAATACACCTTTAATCTCTTGTGCAGGTAGCCATGATGGATCGGTAAAGGAACTATCCTTTACCGTACCATGTAATCATTGCGCTGACCGCAACAAATGTGGTTCATCTTCCTCTGCTCAATTTCTGTTCTGATTATGGTACAAGCATGTTAATATGCTCTCTTTCCTTCCTGATAAAGTTCGGATATCTTTAGAAGATTTATTGTTTTACTGGGAAATTGGTACCGTAGTAGGTAGTTACATTTCGGTCATTTCGAGAGACCTACGCATATTAGTATACATCACCTGGAGTACACACTGTGAACCTAATAGTATTCTGAACAACTGTAACGGGAATAATTTATAAAGAGGAAATAAACGGAATGAAGAATTCCTTGTGTGTCACTTGGGTCTTTCAAAGACCATTATTCGGACAAACTGTTTATCTAGTCCGGAATCTTTGCAAAGCTTTAAGATCAAAGGACCTCAGGTTGGAATTTGTATTCATGCATTGTGGTACGTCTCTCGGGAAGACATTTTTCATCCATTACCCTCAGATTTGTGGCATCCTAAATGTAAGTTATGGCTTTTTGCTTACTAGGTACTCCTCTCAAATACCAACTTATAAATAAAGAAAGACAGAGTGCTATCAATCCACAAATATGATCTGAAAGTAAAACAAACTTGGCTAGACAAGATGCAAATGTGAAGATTGTTGTTAGATTGTCTTTTAGAACATGATTGTTGTTAAATTACCTTTCAGAATACATTGTTTTACCATTACACATTATGCATGCGGCGGCTGTGTCCACAATACCGATCAGTATTATTTCTACACTTGTTTCCCATCATTTGCTTTGTACATTATAAGAGACTAAACAAGAAATCTGCCTACGTAATCAAGATTTTCAATTTTGGGACTTCATATAATTAGACGAACTTCATTATATTTTTTCTTTAGGGATATGCACTTGTAGTTTATTGTTTCAATTAGACAAAGGGTTCAAATAGGAAAACTCGATTGGTACATAAATAAACTTATACAACCGGATGATTTTATGAAAAAATGAGTCGACGAAACTGCTGTCACAAAAACAATTACAGAAAATAAATCAAAGGCAGCTCAAGCATACGAATAGAACTGCTCACAATTTACACGGTAGAATAACTCATAAAAAGTATTTCTTTATGATATAACTTCCATCATGTGACAAATGATATTCATAGATCACGCAGCAGTCTTTTATGAGAAATAATATGCTGAAGAATCATTGTTCTTGGGAACATAGGTTTCGTCTACAAAGGGGAATATATGAATATTTGAAATCAGAGAAAAGTGCAGTTTCTCTAATATTACCTAACTGAATCACCAACTAAATGAATAGGAGATGGCTTTTGTCTGAACTTGCTTCCCACACAAAAATCCCACGGAGATTTACTTTTAGAAAACTCAAACCTGAACTTGATAGACAATATTAATGAAGATAATATTAAGTTGTCGTTTTACAGATGCCTCTTGGAACTCGTTCGAACTCTTCAGATAGAAAGGCTTTTGATCTTACCCCTTATCTTTATAATTCCTTGAGTAAATGCCACAGCATTTCGTTCTCTGTGGAGAAAACGAATCCTGATCTGAATCTCATTTCACCATCTGTTGTTCACCGTCTCATTCCACTAAAAGCTTCACAGTATTTGCTCTTCTCAACATAACTTCTTTTTGTTTCGCAGAAGAAGCCATAAGGAGTAAAATAGTCTCAGCATTACAAATATTTGAGATTTTGGAATAGCTCTTTCATGTGTTCAAGATGTATTTGAAAATGTTGGTTCCAATGCATCTGTTCGCAAAATCGTTTTTACTCTCCGCAGGCATAGCCAGAAGGATTGCTTAACATAGTATTGCAAGCATGCCAATTCAGGGTAATATCACCTAAACATATCGACCACAAACACCCTAATGGGTTTCCAAACAACCAATTTCTGCGCAACAACTGCCCTACAGCAAGTCAAACATTCCTTTAAAATACGAGAATCTTAAAATAGGAAGGGTTGGACGAGTTTGAAAAAACAAACAAAAAATGATTCAAAATAATAAAATTATAAACTTGTGTATGATATCAGTACACGCGAGAACTGAAAATACCGTTACCAGCCTTTTCTGAGAAGACTTCTCTGAGTTATTTGCTTAAGAAAGACCTTAATTGGAATACATTGGTCATGCTTTATTAGTGAGCGGTACTGTAATATAGTTTACCTGCCTGCCATCATCAAGGTCTTTGATTGATTGTGCCTAAAAAACCGAGGTTCCCCGACTACAATGACTAATAATCATTTAATCTCTTGTGCAGGTACATATGATGGATCACTTGGCCTCGACAATTTGGCCTAATACTGATCTCTGTGAAAAATACTTGCAAATAAAAATCAGGTTCACAAAAGGCTTCCTCATATATTTTGACATTTGAAGGACCTTTCAGCAACACTGGAGGGTGCAATCCCAAAAAATAAAGTTCTTTACCGAGTTACAAAGCAGCCCCTCCCTTGTTGTGAAACTACTGGATTGTTTTTTACCGGATTTACATTTGAAGCTTGCGACAAAATTAGTCTTCCAAACACAAACACGTCAGTTCACACACTTTCCCCCTCTTCCTACGATTGCTCGGAATTTTGTGAAAGGACTAAATGTAAGATAAACAAGTAGCTTCAATATTCTGACGATGCTTCTTATTTGACTAACCCTCAATCTGATCTTTGACATCTCTTAAAGACTCCACATCAAAGAAGCTAAGAGCCAGTCTTATGTGAATAGAATACTCTTTTGTAGCAACAGCTGCTTGCAAAGCAATTTTAGTAGCGTCCTTGTGAGTAATTTGTCTTTTTAAGGTTGACTTAATCTCTCACACAATTTTGAATATTTCTTTGGCGTAGTAAGCTGACAGGATAACTGTCAGAAAGACAATCAAGCAGGATAAATCAGAAGTCATTTCCATGCCGAAGGATGCTCTTCATTTCCACAGAAGACTTTCTCATAAAACTTATCCACTTAATAGGATTCTCATCATGTGACAAATTGTGCCTGACAATCTTGCATACCAGAGACTTTATGGTGCGTAATGCTCCGCAAAAAAAACCCTCTTAGAATGGAGGCCAATTCACCTCTGGTGAAGCGTTCTTTGGAAATAGAAGACCACACATCGTAAACAGACTACTAACAAACACCTCTTGTTAATCTACTCAGATTAGGAAAGAAAAAAGGTACGCAACTGCGGACTGGATTACTTGCCAAACAGTCCCAAGTTAAAGACCACCCACCACATCACTCAAAACAAAGCAGTGCGCATAGAATGTTTCAGCCTTTGTTATCCGGTGATAGCATCTTTCTGTCCAGGAAATAAATTACACGAAGTAGCTACGTCCAAGATGTCAAAATTTCCATTGTAGGAGAAGAAGAATTATTCCCCCTAAGGAATTGTATGGGAGATAGAACTGAATAAAAGAAACTTTGATCTAACTGTTTCAATATGACCAACACACCAAGACCAAGAAGTCTTTGTCACACAGCAAGACGAAGAACAGGGGCACAGGCCAAAGTTGACGCATATGTCACATGGAAACAATTTTCTTACCTCGGAAATATTTAAGAATTCTATTACTTTCAGAGAAACTATGTGTTGCAAACATTTCAATAGTACAAAACACGTTAAGAATAATGATGCATGAAGTGTGTACAATCAAATTATGCAATATTTCAAAACACAACGATTTTTATCCCTAAATTAATGTGATCTGAACTCATCAGAGTCTAAAATCTCATTAAGAAAATCTTTCACGTTTCGCTGGAAGTGTAATGATTTATTCATTGTTGTGCGGGTTGCCTTTAAAAGAAGATCAAATGAATGTCACGTAATCAGAATGAATTCAAAAGATGCACATAAATTAAATTTCTGATTAATTGAAAACTTGGTACCTAATTAAGAAAAGTCTCACATGGGCGCATCTACCCACCACTCGAATTATTCCCAGAAGAGTAATTCAGCACGTTGCCTTTTCTTTCAGGTACACCCAGTCAAGGTTTAATTATTTTCTTAGAACATAGCGCATTTCACCACTTTCTACAACTAGAAATGCGTGTGTTTTATTGTTTGTAAAATAAACTGCAGTGACTCCATTGGAGGTAAACTAATCGGAAAGTGCGTTTTGAAAAAATGGGGTTTTTCCCATTTTGATCTACTATTAAAACAGACTGCACGAGTCACGGATTGAGTCAGCCTCGTAGATCCTCACCGGTGAGTTGTGTTCTATTGCTCAGATGGGATTAGACTTGCCCCCAATAAAAGCCACAATCGCGTCTGTTAATTAACTTTTTGTGTATCATCTTGGAAACCAAAAATGGAAGTTTGATTTGAGGCAGATAGTTTGCGTGTTTGAGAGAAATCATCAGGTTATTGGAAGTCGCCTTATCAACCTTTAATGAGTGCTTCTTGTCGGCTTTACAAGTCGATGAAGAAATTTCATGTAAACTTTTAAGTACATCTGGAAATGGGTTGCTCCTATTTTGCTTCAAACAACACTGTCTTATTGAAGTTTGAGGTATTCAACTTTGATAATTGCCCAACACAAACTTTCTTTCTAAAACTCCTGATTGATATGTTGACAGTATGATCATTTGATCACTTTCTTCACTACAGACACGAGTATTTGAATATATTTCTAAGTCCTCCTGAAAAGAGGAGTGTCACACGAAAAGCTCATTTGCTAAATTACCATTCTTGGACAAGTTTTTCGTAATTTGGCTATTTTGACGAATCTGCTAATCATCGATTTGTTAAAAACAACATCAAAGCTTTCCAAAATCTAATGAAATAATCCTTCTGAGGTATTATTACAAGATTTCTTGCAGACCTGTCAATGTATGAAGTTATGAAAAATTCGTTTATTTGGTATCTTAGTAGATAGTTAAGTTTTTTAATTTTAATTGATCACTTTGGACTTATTACATAAAGAAGAAACCAGGTGTGTTTCGGAGGTTAATTCAGAAGTGCCAAAGCAATTTAGCGCCTACATATTAATGACATTATTATGTAATTAATGTCGATACATCATGTCCAAAGTAAAATCAAGAATGCAGCGGATCTCTCTAGAGAAATTTATCGATTAATTCAATTTTTAGCAGTCGTCTTTTTGAGATTTTCATTTTTCATATAACGTTTTTCAGATTCACGAATGTATTTCAAGTAACTAAGGATTTTGGAACCAATTAAGTAGAAAGGCATAATGGTGACGACTGAATAAAATGAACATAAACTCCGCAAAAGTAGAACTGTGTTGACCTTAATGGCCTTTGGTATGGACCATAGAGGGATCTGATTGTAATTTATATTGTCTGTGCTTGTTAGCAAATATAAAGTAACGCATAGGTTGCTTTTATCTTGTCATGTGGAGTGTGATTTAATATCATTGTTACAGTATCTGACTCTTGAAAAATGTGACGGGGCAAAGATGATGCAGAATTACTACATTTATCTTGCATTCAATTCGGGAACAAAGATAAGAAAGTTCTGTTTTCTTCATATGGTACATAACGGTTTTGTCAGTAAGGCAATTAACTAGCTGGGCAGATTTATTCAAAAAATGCAAAAAATCTTTGCATTTTTGGAAATCAAGTTTCAACGAGCAATATAAAATGTTAAACATCGGAAATTAATATTAAAAATATCATTGCAAACCCACGTTTAGAATTGTTAACAAAAATGAACCCCCGCATTATGTCATCAGAAACTTGTTCTGTGATATAGCTAGATAGATAACCCAGCAGTTGAATAGATAGCCAGATGGATGGATAGTTAGATAGCAGGCAGACAACTCAATAGCTAGATACCAAGTTAGATAGCTCAACAGCTAAATAAATAGATAGCTAAATAGACAGATAGAGACATTGCTAGACACATAATTAGCTAGCTAGATGAATAGATAGATACTTAGACAGATAGTTGAATAGACAGATAGAGACTTAACTAGACAGCTAGTTAGCTAGATACTTAGATAGATCAACAGCAAAATATTTAAATACGTAGCAAGATAGATAGCTGGCAGAGATAGAGATAGCCAGCCAGATAGATAGATAGAGATTGATAGCTCATACAGAGAGATAGGCTGATAGTTAGATAGTTGCCAGTGAGAGATATATTTTTATGTAAAAGAAATGCCTTCTGTTCACTCACACACGTGGAAGCAGCATTTCAAAAGACAAACCTGCACGAGTGTTGGGTCAATGCAACTCATTATCATGAATCAAAATTTCTGTCACTTGATAAAACCATGATTTTGATAAATAAAACATTGCAAAGTTATTGATGAAATACAACGGGTGAGTTTTAATCTACTGATTAACAAAGCAACCTATTGTGCGTAGCTTCGGCCTTAATCAATTGGATTTAATGTACTCTTTTTAATTATTTACGTTGCCAAATCAAATTAGGATTGGAAAAACTTTCCCAGAAGACACCTGTACTTCTAAGAGGTTACTTTTCGCATGATTTAATCAAGATACCAGATCAAAAATGATGCCAAAGTAAGAATTTGTTTTGGGACATTATAGTCACTTTGCATGCTTGTTATTAATCAAACAGACAACCCACAGTAACCTTAAAACAACTTCCAAGAAACTTCAAGAGTTGATGGCGAACTAAGAATCCTCATACCGTATTTCAAGTCAAATTTGCTTTGTATGATTGTGGAGGTTGATTGATGATATTGTTCTTATAAGTTACAAAAGTAGACACTTTTGTCAAGTGCAAATGATGAAATTTCCTTGATCAGGAGAAAATCTTTTGATGAATGAAGGCAGAGAAGACAATTTCCATAAATATCAAGTAGTGAAAGTTTCACCAGGTGGCTCATTCCGAGGCGATTAGGCATGAGACCTCCTGCCCAGGGTGCAAGGCCTCCCACCTAGGGCACAAGGCCTCCCGCCCATGCAGTTTGAACTATTTTTTCACTCCCCACTGCCTCAGTGCAAAAAGTTCGGTTATGACATGTAGTGTTGAGGTATCCCCACCAAGGCCTCCCGTCCTGGGCGCAGGGCCTCCCACCCATGCAGTTTGAACTATCTTTCACTCCCCACTGCCTCTCGGTACAAAAAGTTTGTTTAAGACATGTAGTGTTCAGGTGTCCCCACTACCTGCAAGTACAATCCCCACCTTATCTGCATTCACAGAGCTGCAAAAGGCCTTCATAGGTCCCCACCATGGACCCAAAATTTTGGGCCAAAAACTGTCAATCAACCACTTAGGTGACTCTAATGAGCCACCAAAAAAGTCATTTACTACCTTCATAACTTCAATTTTATTTTCATGAATGCAACATACTTTCTGGTGATATATTGCTTTTCTTTCATATAACCCTTCTTTTGACAAATATGCAATTTATGACTGAACCTAACAAGCTGTGAACAGGCCAGGGGCGGGCTTGGTGCAATCTCATACATCCCAATAGAACTCGTGACTGGCTACAAAACAAATTTACACTCCGGTGATAAGTTGCATGAAAATGATATGGCAAGATTTTATCACATTCAACCGCAATAGCAAGTCTAGCATTTTACAGCTGCCAATGTATCAAATTTAATATGTCGAATTACAAAAGCGAAACTACGGATAGCTTTTGCGAAAGAATATATAGGAGGCGTTTGCTAACTACTAAAGTGTTTTTTTGCAATCTTAACTTCTTTTGGGCCCCAGACATCTTAAATATATTTTCGTTTTAATACATGTGGTAAGCTACCGAAATGTAAACGACATTGCGCAGTAAATTTAGTCTCCATTAAAGAGAACTTTTTAGTCTAGTTCAATCGAATACTAAGCTAGATGGATGCCGAGGTTTACATAAGACTTCATCCTGTCCTACTGGAAATTCCCTGCAGAAGCTCGACAGATGAACAACTCGAGACTATTCAGATTTTGTGGGGCCAAAAGTGGCAGCCTTACTATATTTCACGACCAAATAATTTCACGCTTCTTGTGATATATCGGGTTCTCAGTGTTACACTGTGGAATATCCTTTTCAAAATTTGAGTACACATAATATTTGCAAGCAAAGATGAGAGACTTTTCCGAACTTTCAAATTGGGCAATCACTGAACAATTTCTTGAATTCGAGTTATTATATGAACACAATGAATGTTCACTGAGGAGATGTCAGAAACTTCCCAAAACAATGCTTTCACAGTTGTTGTTTTGAAAGACAACAGAGACAAATTTTCTAGATTTAAAACATTACATGTAGGCAAACTTTAACCTTACTTAATGCAAACAATTGTTTTGGTGCAGAACTCTATTGTGTGCAACAAAATGATCTTTCCTCGTCCGTCCGATTATTTATGCTACGAAATCAAATTAAGCTTAAAATTGGTATCCCAAAAGACATATGGGACTGGCAAAGGTCCACTCATTGCGGAATTTAATCAAGAGCCGGTATTATTACCGATTCCAAAATAGAAACCTGTTTGCGGATATAGCAGTCGTTTTGCATGATTGTTGGGAATAAATATAACTTTAAACCCCGACCTTAAACTTTGATAGGGCAAAATAGTAGACTAATCAACTCCACAGAACTTAGAAGCAAAGTTATTCTGTATGATATCCTTTTTACCAGCCAATGTCCGCAAATGTTGTTTATTATTATTACAGCAGTACTACAGTAATAAAGCATTTTGAAAAAGGTATAATGGGAATCGATGCTGAGTAAAACAAGGCTAACAAAAATTTTAGGACTTGAACAAGTATGAAAGCAAAAGAAGGCTAATCATTTAACTGTCATGACAAAATTTTCTGACAATGCTCAAATGGCCAAAGTTTCCTGACATTTTTTCAAAATTCCCTGACCTGGATAAACATTTCTTTTTCCTTGATATTCCCTGACATGTGGCAACCCTCTGGTGGCTTGTAAGTCACATTATTGGTTGCCAGATGAGTTTTGTCCTTATTTTGAGTGGATATCAGGGAGTTTCTGTAATTTTAAGTAACAATGGTGGTCAGTAGGACAATTTTAAAGAATATTGATTGCTGGAACAATTCGGCAAAATATCTGAAGAGATTGGTTACCTATTACAGTGTGCGATTCTTCATGGATAATTACTATATAGTAGTGATGGAGATAATTTGCCGAATTTCTATAAGTTTGTTGGTTATTTGTTCTGGGGACAATTTAGGGAATTTCTTCTTGGAGACTGGAAACTCATCACTATGGACCGTGTTTAAGCAAATACTGTGCAGAAGACTGAGGAAAGCATACTCTGGACACTCAATGGCTTCACCAATTTTTTAAATACAATCACACAGGCAATGGAAAACAGAGGAATAGCGTCATCCGCATGCATATGCGTGTATCATTCTAAACTTATCCTATTCCATCCAAAATGTTCTGACCATCAATGTAAAGTGCCAATTGTTTTATGAGCGAGAAGATGGTCTAGCTAAAGCTCAATAGGCTCGTGAAAAAAATGAGGACCTGTGTTTGGCAGATTGCAAAAATTTCTAAAACATTGATTGTAAAAAGTTTTACCTGGTGGCTCAGATGGTTCTAGTTTTCTTTCATGTACGTCCTCATGTTGATGTTTCTAAATGAGTTACGTGTTTTTACAAGAGCATGCACTAACTAATCTCCATTAATACATACATTTTGGTGAGTACATAAAATTAGTGAACACATATTCAACATAATATACCAGTGAGTCAATAGAATCCTTTAACAAGGTGGCATGTGAAAATTAATATTAAGTGAACTGATTGAAAATGGTTTTTTTCCAATGGATTATAGCTATTGGCTGCCAATCTTGGAAAAGGTCAAACACTGCTTAAGGTTCCTACTTTTCCGGAGTGACAAAATTCTACGATTTTTGTGGTATATTTCAAGGCATTTTTAGAGTGACTTCTAAGCTATTCCGAGTCCAACTTGTTGAGTGTCTTTTGCACAAAATTTCACCTTTTCTTTTCCCAAATAAAAACCCCATTCCCTGCACTGTTCGAGCCCCATAATAGGTATAGGTAAAAGCAGCCAAAGTATTGGCAACCTATCTAATCGAATTATTCAATTAACTTACTGAACACATCAAGTAGTTGTAAGTACAACAGACTTCATTGTTTCAGCTTTAATTTAATATAATTATGGTAAATAGAGAGCTTATTCTTCGTATATAAAAACTATCATACCATGCACACCCACCGCATGAACCCTGCCACCCCATTGACCTCACCACCCCTTGTGATATCTGTGTACAGTTTGGTCACTGTTCCTTAAGCAGGACCATCTAGTCTTATCAAATTCCATTTGACAGACAAAAAGAAATCGACCCACTACTTTTTTTCCAGGTTTTACACAATTTTCTGGAAACCATAAGTTCTAGAAGTTTTCAAGGTGCAAAGTTTTCCCGATTGAGTGAGAATCCTGATTATTATTTGTTATCACTTATGTTACCTATTTGACTTCCTGACTTAGTTACTTTCATCTTTAGGACCATTTCTGGACGGAGTATATTCGTCATCGTCTCACACACTAACTTGTTGATTACAAAACATATATCTTCATAAACCTGTGTGATTAGATATACAAGTTCCGATGGACCCTCCCATCTTATTTGAGACATAATACATTATCCTAAGTAAGCTAAAACTTCTCTTGACACAAGGGTGCGGCTCAAAATTGAAAACAGCTAATGTTATTCTTGATTTATTGTTGTATTCGAGGTAGAACAGGAAACTATATTCTGCACATTTATTTTAAGCAAACTGATTTACGTTTGGGACAACAACTGTAATTTCCCCCACCAAACCATCCAACAAAATTTCATAATTCTGTCACCATTGGTGAAAACAAACCAAACTGACCTGTGCAATTGTTGGACCAAAAGAGAACTGCAGACACACGAATAACATTCTTTACCACAGGGAGATACTGATTTACCATCACCACTAACTGATATTTTGATGTGATTTTGTCTCTTTCCACGGGCAAATTCATGGCTGCGGCCCTGACCCATGGCGTAATCACACATGATTCGTCTTCCGTGTGCGCACATTCCGGGTCAAATAAGGCTAGGATAAAAGCTGGACCACACTTCGTTGTCATGGAGACGACCACACATGCCTTCATCCTTTTTTATATATTATTACCTTGAAAAAAGTACACGTAACACGTTGCTATTATGAGCGTGCCATAATGGCCTCGTGCTGAGGAATCCACAATGACATTTTTAAGCAGCAAAACCAGCAGTGGATTCAGTGTTGGCGGGCGGGGGGGGGGGGCAGGGAACATGTGGACCACCGTCGTGCCCCAATTTTTTTTCATGCGGTTTTGGGGAACTGATCAAACAAAGGATTGGCGCCCCAGTCTCTCACAGAATGATCTTTGCAGTTTACTGCACAGTGGACGTTATCAAACAAAATTTTTTTCCCAAGATTGCTACATGAGCTTTTTTGCTTAAGCAGTGTTTACACGTAGCGTTTTTCAGCCCGTTATTAATAACGCAGCGTTATTCTGTAAGCATTGTGTCTATGAAAAACACACAGAATGGGTCTGCAACCCATAGTGTGCGTTTTTCACACCAAAAATTGTTTGACTGCATCTGTATGTTAAGACATGATATCTGACATTTACTCAGAGGTTTGTAATATGAAAGACAAATAGTATTCATATCAATGAACGTCACAAAACCGGAGTTACGTGCGTAAACAGCAATGTTTCAGCAAGGGACAATGAAGTGTAACAGAAGATCTTTACAAGTAGACAGCTCGACAAATATGAAGACTCTACAGCAAACACTCGCCAACCACAAAACCGCAGTTACACGACAGTATGGGTACGTGACCAGTGGCAATGGCAAATAGAAAGTGACAGTGCAATTTGTTGCGGAAAGGAAAAGGGGAAACCAAGCTAGTCCTTGTCATTTGCGCAAAGAAGTTTCTTCTGACATTCGCATCTCTACTCATCTTACTCAACGGCCACACTAATGGAGGTTAGGTGCACTTTCTATGAGAAAATAACATTTGTATGCTAATGACAGCTAAATGAAAAAGAGAACTCTTAATCGAAAGCTGCTGTCAAGTACAGAGCATTTTCACCTTAAAAGAGACTCGTGCTTGTACACTACATACAAGTTCCATCCTCCAATTTTACTTCGTTACCACTGAAATCTTGTTTTGTAAAGAAAATGCGAATTCTGCAAGAATCATATTAATATTTTCATGAGTAACATAATCCTAACGTATTTCGCTCATTTTGATTTATGATGGTCGGTCGTACTAGTGACGTTGTTCCATATTAATAACATTAATAACATCTGCACAATCCAATTCTAGCCCTCCATGATAAGCAATTCAGATCTGCATTGACAGTTATATACCTAGATCTTCACATCTTTTATACCCAATTTGATGTCCACATTGACTCGACGGATTTCCTGTGGCAGTGTGATCCCAAATAGCGTCCAATCCTATTCTATAAACATATTAGTGCTAATGTATGGAAAGCTGGATTGACCTTTGTTGAATCCCAGTGAAATGATTTCAGAGACCCTGCTATTAGTACGCCCTCCCCAAGCTCAGAAATGCTAACTTCGCAAACCCCGAGAGGGTGTACCAGGTTCGATTTTAGAAACCCTACCCTTGAATTTGCAAACCCACCCCTCAATTCCAGCCAATTATTGTGATAGGATACTGCATTTCCTACATGGTGACAGATGGAACTCTTATAGATATCAGACTACTTTTGATATCTACAGACTGGCCTTTTGAAAATATGTCTGTAAATTGGAAAAAGTAGTCTGTAAATATTGAAAATAGTCTGTAAATATCACAAGTAGTCTGTAAATATCACAGCTGTAAAAACTGATCTGCCACCATGTAGGAAATGCAGTATCCTATCACTACACCAATAATTGTCAGGCATTTAGGGATTATTGGCAGGAATTTAAGGATGGGTTTACAAATCCAAGAAGGGGGGGGTCTTGAAATCAGAAATCTGAATTTGGAAACCCCTACGGCTTACACATTCAGAAAAACTGTTTTCAGAGTCCCCAGGAGGCTGTACGAAGAGGGGATGGTCTCTGTAAACATTACACCGGCTAAAAGTGATACAGATACATATTTTCTCGCGGACTACTACCTCCCGTTTCTGTGTCTCCTCAACCCCGAACGTCACAATAAAGTTTTGCTATATGAATTCGACAAAAGAAAATGGTGAAGAAGAATGTACAATGAGAAAGTAATTGATGTATATTCGTCCAGATAACAAGGCTGTTACAAATTCTATTAATAAACCAATACAAGAGCTTGGCAACCATCCACTTTCATCGTGAGAAGGGAATAATTTAGACACAAACTCTTAAAGTAATTACATGACCAGAAATCTGATCAATTAACCTCGTTTTACATTGACAAGCACTTTGCTAAATAGAAAATTCTTACCCAAGCATTCGATTCGGCACATAAACCACACAAATAAAGTTAGTATTCACACATAAAGCTTTATTGGTATCGGCGGTACGCGATAAACAGTGTTAAAACTGGATATGTTGATATTTCTTGCTAGTGTATCCATGAGAAGCAACACTTTAGAATGTTTTTATTGAGGAGATGATGGATTCTGGACTTGTATTTGACAAACGGACTGGGTATTCTAAGCCAAATATTATTAAATAAATTTACAAATTGAAGTGAAGAAAGAAAGGGGATTAATCAAAGCAGCCAGCCAGATTCCACCATCCCAACAGTTTCAATCCCGTGGATGGAAAGCAATTTCTGTGGGACAACCTCAGCTGTTTGCGTTACAGGCCAAAGACAGAAAAGTTTGAAATTTAATTGGAAAAGGATTAAATTCGCAATTGAAACTTGTTGTAATTGTGCAAAGATATTAATCCTTTTGTTTTCCTTTTTTAAAATATTGATTAAATTCCAGCAGTAGCCACGATCTATTTGCAAACTCACATTTCTCTTTTAGAAAACATTCATCTGAATCAATCTCTCCTAGCAAAAGGATTGGAATCGTTCAATGTTTTCTAAAATAGAAAATGCATTAATATAACAACGAGATCACTGGCTTAGGCAGTTCAAAAGCATCCCACAATAGATAATAGACACGAACCTTTATCGTCACAATTTTCTGTGCAATCTTCCGCTCCTAAAATCAAAACATTGACGAACCTTTCAAAGAAAATGTTTTTGTGAAAAAGCAACTATCTAGAAATACATAGCATATGATGTACATGATCTGTGAAAAGCAATGGCAGAGCACAGAAAACCACGCAGAACGAAATGCCGTGGGTAAATTTATCCTTCATCTTCACTATCAGGTCGGTCTTCCTTTCCACAGAAGAAGCAACACGTTTTCAAAAGAGAAGCGCTCATAAAGCGTAGTTATAACATATAATCTCTGGAAGCTTTTCATCGATCTTAATCGGATCGGAATCATGGATATATCAACTATTACCTATTGAAGGACATTACTTGCAAAAACATAGACGGTAATGAACATTTGTAATAAAATCTTGAGCACAATGGTGAAATAAATGAAAGAACGTTGGTTGATAGCAATTTTCATCGTGTTGCAAGTTATTAATTAGGTTTATTTCCTCCAATTTATTTTTAAGTCACAAACACATAGAATGAATTTACTTACCACAATCGCCCTGGGACCTGACTTTGATGCGTACTTGTCGCTGGCAGCTCTCCGTTTTCAGCTGACACTCGCTGGTGTACGTCACACCATCAGTACCACACACCGGAGCGAACAATCCACCATCACAATCCTAATATACCATGTGCATGATGAATATAATTGTTGCTTGGAATTTACAATATCTGAGATGAAGTATTCATTGAATTCGTCTCTTAATAATTTTCTTTTTATAGCCTCTATATCCACTCTTCTTTTGAAGGCCAAGAGGCAAACTACAACACAAATCAGACTGTTTTCTTCGAACTCTGCTATACAGGTTTACAGCGCTATAGCAATACACTCCGCCCATTTCATCGGTTTAGAATATGTTGCAAAAAATACCACCATCCATTTATTACCTGCATGCATTTACACTTTGCCTCGCCACCCTCCTGAACACACTGGGCTCCGTATGCACAATACTTTCTTTCACAGGGTGCTGAAACAAAAATAAACAACTGAGGTTATTTCAAAGCCTTTATTTGAGAACGCTTGAAAATAATTTTCTCGAGTTGCGTATTGAGCATAGAATTAAAGTCTATAAAACACCATTTGCTAAAATTATGTTTCCATTACAATAAGTTAGTTCAGTGCGAGTATTTCTAACGACATTTCATGATATTTAAAAAACAAGAATTCTTATCAGAATTGTGTCGCACCGCATGAATCAGCTTGTACTTGATATTATTTTTGTATGCATTACG
>JBCAUG010120024.1:0-21269 GCA_038406175.1 Haplosyllis leylae | reverse complement strand
CGCTGGTCGGCTGGGGCATGGTATATATACAAGGTCACGCAGTGGCCTTGGCCTTGGTCGGGAGGGACTCCGACAAACTCTACCAACATTAAATTTCACATCTCTGGTGCATTTTATTTGTACTGCTGTGACGCTAAAATGTCAGTGAATCACTAAAACGACATATCTTGCATCTACAATGCTTTAGTTATGATACCAATGTGGTTTCTGGAGTCGTGAATGATACCAATGTGGTTGTCGTGTATGATACCAATGTGGTTTCTGGAGTCGTGTGCGCAAAAGCTTAATGGGAAGTTTGCGTGGAACCAGACGCCTGATAAGGTCAAAGCACCGAAAGATTACCGTTATATGGAAAGTCTCTAGTCGTACAAATACATATGTTATAAGATGTTGTGGTTTTATGGGCACTTAAGCAATGCATTGCTCCACGTGGAACACATGAAGGAAGATTTTAGATCTGTCTGACCTGGGAAGTGTCATGTTTCATGCCATCTTTTTGCCACATTTGTTTTTGAACGTTGATCGTCACTGTCATTTTTAGAGGTTCTTTAAGTACCTTCCAAGAAATCTGTCTGTAAGCAGATTAACACTGAACATAAACAGTGTCATTCATCACTTTTAATTGGGAATAAAAGGACGCCGTGTCTTTTTCCGTTTTAATCCTTGTTTACGTGAACGTACCGATGGAAACGAGTAACATACAAATTTTTAACAGCGCCAGGAATTTCCAGAGATATTCAATTATTTATACACATTTTCTTTATTTCTTTGTCTCCAAATCAGCCGCCATCTGTAACGTTACTAGATCTATAAAATAAAAATTACTATCCTGAACGTATGGTTTAGAGGAAAAAAATTGTTTGAACTTGCGTGATAATCTGCGGCAGGAAGTCAGGCAGTTGATGCCAATGATGCAAACGTGGTTAATTAAGGATCATTTACGTCACTGAGTATTCTGTCTTGGTGTCGGCCAAGTGATCTTTCCTATAACGATTCCAAGAATAGTGTAATATCCAATAATTTTTAAAATTACATGGTATTTTCATGATGAAAGTGTGCATTTACAAATAAATAAATATTGCAAAATATGATGCATCAAATTAAGAGGGTGTAAATATTTCTTCTTTGTGGTAATTGTTTGTTTGGTTGAAAGTAATTACGGTAATAATAACTACTGGTGGAGTACAATTATTTGGCCTAATTGAATTGTGTAGGTACAGAATAAACCAATAACCACAGGTATTAAGAAAAGGCGCAGACAAGTATTGCTGTCACTGAATATACGACTTCATTGCTTAACGTGCCTGAAAATTGTTTGTACCGTCAGTTAAATGGCGACAAAGGTGCATTGATCAATGAGTAAATGTTCACGTTTCATCATAGAACTAGAAATCTGTTAAGCTGGGTAGAAATGTTGCCAGGTACAATATATTGGCTCCCTGCTTGTTGGCATTAAAATGTATCACAAATTTTCGAATGGAAATTTTGACAATTGTAACTCAAGTACAACAAAAGTTGGCCTTGATAACTGTTTATCTTTCAAAAACTTTAATTCCGAATAACAGCACACTGATCATATGTAATCATAAGAATTTTGTTAAACTGGGTATACAATCTATTCTCACATCCTTAACGACACAAAGCTACAACGAATACTCAAGATTCTTCTGCCAATAGTTGATATCTGAGAGAAAGTGTTATTAAACATTTATGAAGGTGAACTTTTTGCCACACTTTCGACGGTGAGGAAAGGAAGCGTTGCTAGTACGCTGTTATCATTTAAATCAACTTTGTCATAAATTAGTAAAATGGTCGTGTCTGTTGTCAGATGTTTTTTGTCATCGAGAAAGGACATATTCACATCGAATAATTTATCCCTGCTACAGTACTTTTGACAGCGAAGGCCACGCGTATTTCATCAATTCTATTACAGTGATACATTTAAGTCATGCGGAGACGACGCTGAAGCCAGACTATTTCAATATTTTTCGGCTTCCACCAGACCATATTCGCAAACCTGATCCTGAGGCCTGGCTTAGTATGTTTTCAGGATCAAGTCCTATTTTTGCTGGAGGCTAGGTGTGGGAATGAGTGATCCAACTGTGTCCAGGTATGGGATGGATCTCTTTATTATGTGCCTTCCTACCATACCATTACAAGATATGGTGTCGACATGTCATTTGCGTCTGTCATTTGTGATGCCACCAACCATATCATACATAAGCGGATATTCACACCAAACCTAGGAGTTTAGGGAGTTCACCCTTAGTTAGGGTGAGGACCTCACGTCAATACAATACCCATCTTTCGTTTGCCGTCTTACAACTGTGCAGAAGTTTAACTGAAGTGTACATCTGAACTGGAATAATTCCAAATTTATGAGAAAATTATTGAAGGGATAAGAAAATGGCTGCAGGATTTATGTACATTGATGGATTTTGTTGTTGGTAACCTCATAAGGCAGGGTGATAATTAACTGTCAGGAACACAATCGCCCCGTCTGGGGTGGTACGGGCGGAGGTCCTACCAAACTTGGCCAGGAGGAGGCAGAGCTTCCTCACAAGCCCATCCTGGCTATTCCTTCCTGTGGGGGGGGGGGGAGGACCCACCTTCGCACTTGATCCTTCAGTCTTGAAAGAGCTGGGGTGGACCCTCCTTCCATGCATACAGAATCATAGACACGACTGAGAGCATTACCTTCCCTCGTAGTACGTACGTCGTCGGTTATTAATAAGTTCAAGACATAAAACAAATTGAAAGTTCTCCTTTTGCGAACAAGATTTTTCACTGGTAACTTTGTGATCAGTTTCAACGTTGCTTTATTCACAGATGACAGCACCATAGCTGCTAAGTACGTGAAGAACAGCTTCAACACGATGGGATGGGTTTGGGATCCGTATATGTTCATGTATTCTTCTGCCATAATACTGGCGGAACGTAAAGAATAACACATCAAACATGACTGTCTACACTGGACACATCTTTACCGCCCGCGTACGTAGTACGACGGGAGGTTATGTTTTCACAGGTGTCTGTCTGTTAACAGGGAGGGAGGTACTCCATCACCATCCCATAATACTTCCACTGGTCCCATGTCCTTTCTGAGGGGAGTACCCCATCTCCATCCCATAATACTTCTACTGGTCCCATGTCCTTTCTGGGGGGGTACCCCCATCCCTGGTCAGGTCAGGATGGGGGGGTACCCTGGGATGGGGTACCTCCCACTCCCCCCCCCCCCCCATAGGACAGCAAAGTGAACACTTGCTACCTGGCGGGCGGTATGCCTCTTGCGTTCACGCAGGAGGACTTTCACTGCGCGCTGTTGAAATATTGCGTCGATGTTGAACTGGAAATTGTTACTGGTTGCGACTCAATATTTTTTGGAAAAATCATATCATAAATCATATTCATAAATATGAACACATTTTCAGCGGTTTTCCTTGGGATAAAGCAATTGTGTTTTCGAATAAATTTTTCACGGTGTTCCAGCCTCGGTTCCCCCAACCACCGGTCCCCCTTCCCGGAGTTTGCCCCTGTACCTGATTAATTGTTATAACCTAATGTGCATTACAGAACTATCAGTTTGTAGGGATGACTTGGCGGCCAGGATGTGGGTTTTGAGTCCATGTCCCAGTCCTCACAGTAGCCACGTGAGTGACAGCTGTCTTCTTGGAGACTATTACTGATGCATGCCACCCATGACCCAACGGGTAGCAACACCCCCAGGAATCCTATAAACATTCAAGTCTCACCAGGCTTGGGGCAGTCAATTTCAAATTGGTCGTGTTGTACATTCTAAAGGAACTTAGGACTTGGTGACTATGAAGTTGGATCCGGGGCTCAGGTCAAAGCCCCCCTCATGTACTTTTAGCATAAAGCCATTGTAGTTGTTTTTCCATACCACCATTGGGCCCTCCAGGGTTGGAATTTATAATAGAATTATCACCACTGTACACCCAGATGTCAGAGGTAGACAATCATTAACAAGACAAGGACTGCTGTTTGAAGGACCAGAGCTTGTGCCTTCCCCCTTTTTAGTTGCAATAATCAGAGAATCACCCCAGCAACAATGCCGGGCCTGGAAGTGTCAAAAGTGAACTCGGAATCCACCATACCCCACGTTGAATCCGCGACATATAATTCGCTTTATTTTTTAATGATTCTTCTTTGCTGTATGTTCAATGGCAGATGCGGGGAGGTTTGAAGGGTATCAGACGCAGAAAGGCTACGTTGGCTAATTTTCGGCCCAATTTAACAAAACGCGTGGAAATAAAAATACATCCCACAGGCATCCACTGCACCCCCTGTAGTGCATCGGGTGTAATAACAGGATAAATAGTTTTTAGGTGGATTTACAACATATACGGTCATACGAAACCATAAAAAAAATTTAGTTTATGTGACAACTGAAGGTAAAATCTTGTAGTGTTCGGGAGCAGTGAATACAAAAGAATTAACAGACAGTTGCATTCCCCGGTGTTTAAGACGAGTTATGGCGATTCACCATGCTGAAAATTGTGGTGCGGAACTTAAGCAGTTCATCTATTTCTGGATCAGATGACGAAGGATTTCAGTTCATTGTATTGCAAAGTATGTGGGTCAAGTAGGGCAGGGGTTTCCAGGAAGCTAACAAACAAGTTGCGAGAGGTTTGCATAAATCGGAATACCAGTTACAAGAGTTTGTTTAGAATCGGCCAGAAAATTAAAGAAGCAGTATGACCTTTGATGTATGTATTCGGATTTGTGTGTGTAAACCCACAGAAAGGGGTTGTCGCCATGAAGGTTCACTCCATAGTTGCAAATTTGTCCGCAAAAATTCTCTAAAGTGGTTCCTGGGGCCTCCGGGGGCGGGGGGGGGGGGTCATCTCAATCTCCTCTCAAATCTAAAGCCGTTCACGAGTCCTTGTACTGAACATTCATTAGTTCTCTTTTAGAAAGCATTCCGCGTTTATGGCTAATTTTGCTGCTGCAGTACATCTTGTGACAGAAATGAGATGTGCAAAAGTTTATGTGCATTGAACTTTCTTGTTGGCTTTACTGTAACATTTTATTGATAGTTCTTTTCTAGTGGAGTGAATGATTCATCTTTGGCTGAATGACCTCCACATTTCATACAGAATCAGTATCTGTACATAAGTCCGTTCCTAAGTGCAAAGATGTAGAAATTAAAAATTAAAACCATACATGTAGGTAGTACAGTTATGACAGGCTTGGAATGAACCGTTTAACCTCAACAAATATCTGAATGTAAACAGCTCACCCGTGTTTTTTCGATTTTGGTTTTGGATCTTGCTAAAGTAGATGAATTAAACTAATTAATCTAATTGCACATGGACAGTGGAATTGACTATCCATGGATATGTGAAATGTTCATTTGCACTATTCATAGATCAGTTCACTATTCATGGATAGTTATACTGTGATTTTGCACAATACATGGATGGTGCAAAATTAATGAGCGCTTTACGAGGATAGTGAAAATGAATTTATGCTATCACTACCCAACAGATAGTAGATTCCACTATCCATTGAGCATTTGTTTATTTCAACTAATTAGATGAATTTACCAAATTTCGAAACCAAAATCTAAAAAACTCGACCGTATAGTCAAAGTTAAGTGCTTCTTAAGTAAATATACCAGGGATTTAAGTTCCCCTTTTGCCCAAAAGATAATGGAAGGTATTATTCTAGGATTTTCTTCCTAATGCAAACAACTACATTGGATTTTTTCCAGTATACCTAAGGATGGCTCTGATATTTGGAGATATTCCAACAGGAAGTGAGTTTTGACCATGTGATTTGTTGGAAAATACATATCAGAGGCATTCCCAAGAAAGCTGGAAACATTCCAATGTAGTTCGCCGCTCCCTTATATAAAATATAATAGTTCAGTATTATTTTTGAGACAAATGTATTGTTTATTTATTTATGCTTCCAAATATATTTCATCATAGACCACCATTGTAAAACCCAGTCAGAATTGATTGACACGATCGGAACACTCAGAATTGATGCTCTTCCAACAATGTGTAATAAGACCTGGGTAAGAATAAACTTTTCTTCTGCTGAACCCAGAGTTACTCTCTTTTACATGGAGGCCCTTACTGTTCAGTAATCAGCATCGCATGGATCCCTTTTTCGTTACTATTGGTATTTTTCACCACATTTTATTATTTTCTGTCACAAATTGCGTCTTACGACAAACACTGACTTCAATGCAGGAGATGGTATTGTTCTTTTTGGAAGTAAACAATATGGAATAGAAACTGACTTGGTCATGTTAGACCGCAAAGCAGAAGTCAGCGACCAAGAATTGGTAAACAGTGCTATTTTTGAAAGATTTCATAAGGTCCTTTAGACTGACCTACCACTCATATAAGAAACAAAGAAATTCAAGCGAATCTATCTAAGAACGAGTGCAACACACAGACAAAAGAGACTCAGACGGATGTAGTGTACCCCATAGTCGATTTGTATGAAGACTTTTAGTCATCACCAACAGGATGTGCCTTAAATAGTCTTGTCTTAATGAGACTTCTCTTAATAAGAACTCACTTGACAAGACTTCTGTTTACAAGACTTAAGTCATTGCCTTAAAGAGACTTTTTAGTCATCACAAATAGGAAGTGCATTGAAGAGACTCGTCTTAACAAGATCTACCATAATGAGACCTGCATTGCTCAAAGAGATGTTTTGCAAGAAATTAACACCAGGTGGCTTCCTAAACATGGAGTGCCTTAAAGAGACTTTGTCTTAAAAGACCTCAAAGTCTCTTGAGCAGTTCTCACAAAATGTCACAGGAAATGACATGTGTGATTCTCAGGCATGACACGATGCTGAGAAGCATTCTTGTTAGTAGGATCCAGTTTATTTTTGATGTTTATGTGATTTTTATCATCAGGAACATGTCCTGTGCTCAAGCTCAAGCGTGGCACCACAATTAAAAATTCCATTGTAAGAAATGGAATCAAAAGTGAAATTGATATCGATATAGTTAACAGTTAGTTTTTGACCTTGGGATGATAAAGTATTCCAGGTGATTAATCAATGACACAGTAAAGCTGTTTCATTGATAAAACGCTTAGAATTGGATTTACGACACAAAGTCAAGGTTAATCGTGGAGGAATATCGGCTCTAGCTCAGACTTTGGAACTATTACAGCGAATTAGCAATAACAGGAATTATTTCCAAATATCTGGGGCAACGCCCATTACGTCACACTTTCACGTGGAAATTGGATCTGAAAAGAAGAGTTCTTGGTGGTTGCAATGAAGAATACATCTCTCCTCAGATAGGATAACCATATTCCGCATATTTTTATTTAAATCTTGTTTGGATTTAATTTCTGTCGGATTAACATGGAAGTTGAAATGGGAACTATATCAGACATAAGAGCACAACACCTCATCGCTCATATGCGAAGGAGATGTAGGCGGCACACTCTCGCTAATGTTGGGTAAGTTACTCATTTGAGAAAATCACTCTGTTAAATTGATTGCATAATGTGCGCGATCTCGGAAGACAAACAAAATGAACTAATAAATGTGACCCTCTTGCTTGTATGAGATATTTTAAACAGCGGCTTTTGTAATTTGTGATTGAAAGTGTTCTGATGTTCATAAAAAGCAATATCCAGACTTGAATGCTAATTTTAGCAATTACAATGGAAATCCATGATTTCTGATACTCAATAGAAAATACTCAGCATTCATGATCTTGTCTTTGGCATAGATACAGACATACAGTTACAATTTATCACCAGGTCATGAAGCAGTAATATTTATTATTGTTGGCAGTAGCCACGAGATCAGTGTCCAGTTAATCTGGCCGAGTATTTGGTAGAGAAAATACATTGCTGTTCTAATGGTTTCTCCTGCCTGGATTATTCCAATTTGTAAGGTTAAGTGTCTTCGACAGGGGTGTTTTTTCGCGCTGTACAAACAGCTGTTAATGATGGTAAAGGTCCAGGACATTCTGCTGTGTCCTACATGCATACTAATTGCTGAACTCACTGTATTTGTGAGCAATTGAAACGTTTATATATTGAGAAAGTAGTAGTTCAAATCAACTCAACGAGGTAAGCTCATCAAATGGACATTTTTGTGAAATCAATTGCTGGAAAAAATTAACGGCTCTTGAGATGTGTAATGGGCGTGCGAAGTCATTGCATTTATTTGTACACAATGTCCTGAAATATTAAACAAGAGTGTTGTTCAATCTATTGACACGTAAAAGCCATCACGGTTCTATGGAAAATCCACAGGCTTTTTGTATGATAAATGAGATGAAGCAATAATAGTTCAGAGGTTTCCTTGGTAAAGATTCTATGTGACAGAAGGGCAAGTAGGTGACAGTACTTTAGTTAAGGGAATAATGTTGTCGGTAAAGAACTCACATCATGCAATAAACTTCCATAATTCTTATCATGTTCTGCTAAATTGTTTTGTGCAAGGTAAGATAGTGTGCTAAGTCAATATTACTCATCGTCGATCTACCTTCAATCCAGAATGTTAAGTTTCCTACGGACGATAGTGACGATCAGTTCTAATCAGTGCACCCGACATTTGGTCATTTCGTCCGCAAGATGTTCTTTTTGGTGTATGCACACTTTTGGTAGCAGCAAAGGAAGGAAAAAGTAATGAAACCACATAACCCATAAAATTGCACAATGAGTTGAACAAATAGAATATTTTGCCAAACTAAATTTGTGCCAGAGCACGAACGCAAGGCAACTATTTTTGGCCTGATATTTCATACATCGATGAATATTTACACTGTTAAACATAACCCAAGTGAGCGAGAGTTCGCAGTTTGCATAAGATGTGTAATCACTTCAGACGAATAGCGCAATCCCAAGAAAAATTATATTTGCTTTTTTGCACATTATTTGACTGCTGCATTTCTGGAAAGGAAATTGGTAGCTTAGCTTCCGTTGTACAATTTACGGACACGCAATAAAATACTTACTTCAGTGGAATGTACCACTGCAACATAACAATTAGTACTTACTTTTTACCTGGGTGAGAGGCAGCACAACATATTTTTCAAATATGTGATAAGAATGGTCATTAATTTAATGCGCCAGTTGTTATCCTGTGTTTTCTGATCTGAACAGACTCATAAAACGGAAGGTTTCCAATAGGAGCAAACATCTTCAGGTGAAGTAAACAAACATTTATCTGCATGCTTTTCTCTCAGAATTCTCAGAAACTGAACAGTTCGTCTGTGGGTCGGAGTTAAAGCTGCGTGTAAACTTCAAAGTAATCAAATGTTTCTTCCAACAATTGCGGTGTACGATTATATTAAATAAAGCCGTTTGTAATCGACTTACACGAAGGATTGGGATTTTATTGATCAACGCTTGCCTGAGCGAGTTTCAAAGAGCTCTGTATGGCAGACGTTCAGTTCTTTTATCGTTGGACATCCATGAGGATATGTATTTACTTTAGAGCCTCTATTGGAAGTGTCATTATTTGAGAACAGTTTCTTATTTTTGATAAAGAAAGCAACATTTCATTGTATTGAGGTGAAGAGAAAAATCACCATTTTTGCAGTGGTTGCAAAACTCGTCTATCGGTTTGCAAATAGAAATCTTACCTGTGGGAGAGATAGATGTATCAGATAAATCTGCAAGAATACAGAATCAGTTCGTACAGCTTTACAATTTATAGATATAGACTATGATGATAACAGTAGGAAGTTGCACAGCTCCTGGATTATTTACTGGACTTTGTTTCAATTGTGCGCTGTGCTGTCAAGAAGTTACTGATAATTTTGTGAAATGTAGCTACGTTGCTGATTGTTTAACTTAATTCTTATTTCTCGATATTGCTTCAAATTCCGGATTATTAAAATGGAGGTGGAAATAGGCTCAATATCAGACCTGAGAGCACAACACCTGATCGCTCAAATACAAAGGAGAGGCCGAAGACATACTTGTGCTAATGTTGGGTAGGTATTGTGTTAGTTCTTTCAATTCTTAGTTTCATATGATTCCAGTTTGTGTACAATTTCACAACGTTTAGTGAGAGTTCCGGCACGAAATTGAAAATGTAAACCGTTGACGGAGAAGAGAAGTCTTGACCCAGATAATTTCTTCTCTCACTTCTCTCACTTCGCCCGTATATACAAATTCTTTGTCTCAGTAAACTTGGACAAGGTGACATTGACTGTTGAGTTGCTAAAGAGTTAGTAGATATTCTTCAATGAGAACATGAGAAGTACATTATCAGTTATCTCAGTTAATGGAGTAAATAGTTATTCATTAAGCACCTTCATGGCAAAATGTCGTTTCACTTATTCAGTATTCTTGTACGAATTGGCAATGATCATGTTCATTACAAGAATAATCATACACCACGAACACGACAAAGTAGCGGTTCATGAAAATCTTGTAATAGAAATTAAGAACTGATAAAAAAAAAAAAACAACATTGCATTCAGGTGTAAATATGTAAAGTTAATCTGAGTTCTCTTTAAAAATGTTAGAAAGATCACACAGATGTCTGCGAACTCAAAATTCCATTTCAAGTTAGTGCTTTTCTTCCATTGCCTAATTGATCATGCTGTTCACGAAACGTACATTCTTTGGTTTCTGATCTACCACAGATGTTGTAAATTTCTCAAAGTTTTCAAGTAGAAATGCTTGTCTCCTCGTCTGCCATTAATTTATTGTTTTGCCTAATGCGTAGGATTAAATGTATTGTTTTCTGCTTCTTTAGTTTCGTTAACGCTCGCGTTTTAACGATCGGTACTTTCAATGCCACAACCATTCCTCAGGCATTCGAATTTCCAATAACATATCCTAAATAATTCTAGTTTCATTTTGGCTTTCAGAAAAAGCATGTTTTGAAAAAAATGTCGCATCTCTTGATGATTATTTTCGGAGTCTCTTGAACTGATCCTCTCACATGTGAACATATAAAAACATAAAATTGTCAAGTTGTTGTTGGCAGGAGAGCCCTCAAAAAGCATAACCGCTAGCTGATAAACACGCTCCAGTGTAAACGGAAAGTTAAACTGACGCAAAGTATGCTTAAATACAATCTTCATGGTTTGTTGTCAGTTCTGTGTACGTGTTATATGAAAATATATGGAAAGTTCAGAAGTCAGAGTCAGACTGCTTATGGGCACAGACCTTCTGTATTCCATTGCATGTAGACTTCATTTCAAATTGCGATATCCACAATTCCAGGATGCTGAAACAGAAGAGAAAGAACAACGTACTGATTTATCATCATAATTTCCTCTATCATTATAGGTATAAGTCAGAACAATTTGTAACTTGATCAATATGATTGAAACAAGTAAGTCAATGTCAGAGTGTAATGTCGACATGCAGGGAAACAAGAATATAGGGTATGTGAAATATGAGTGATAATGTTATGCTTTGTCCTTGTGGTTAGTAAACAAATTCCTTTAAGAGGTAATGACCTACAGACTGCCAGCAATAGACTTTCCACACCTGTAGATTAAGTAGTTGTATCCAGTAGTTCAAAAGAATAGCATCCATTTCAACTATCGTTCTTGGGTTTTGATGTTTTGCGACGCACTCCTGTTCGGTATTGATCCGAAACTGAACAATGACCGAAGAACCTTAGATATTATAGACGATGACTACCGAGACACGTTGCCATCATTTACGTGACAAGCTGCAGGAAATCAAATGCTCCAGAGATTTAGCTACTGGAGGCAATAATCACTCGCTCCATATTTGCTCTCTCTAAATGTTATTATTCTTGGGAATATTTATATTTCTGTGCAAATATTAACAAAAAGAAACTGAGCCTAATGTTATTGGTCCCTAAAAGCCGCAGTCATCAGTCGCTTAATCAAAGCAGCAAATCATTGTCAAGAGCTGGTAAATGTAACACTGGTGGTAAATTAATTTTTTGTTGATGTTTATTTGCCGTTTGCATGACTCCATGCAATTTTCACATCTGTTGTTTGTTATATCACACAAAACATATTTATCATTTTCAGTCGGAACATTTTCAAATATTTCCATATCAGTGAGATTATATAATTTTGCTAAAATTGCTCAATGACTATTTTGAGCTGAAAAGGTTTCCATATTTATCCAGTTTGTTTTGAGATTTGTGGGCTTTTTCATGCCTGAAGATTGCCAGGAAATTCAACGCTGAAGCTACAAAATGCAGTGCTTCGATGGAATCACTTATCAGTATATATTTGGCACAAATGAAGCTTTATAACGCTCATTCTTTTGAGATTTTCTTTTAGAATCTAATGTATTGCGTGCCAAATTTACTTCGGAGGCAAATCCGTTCAGTTATGTAAAGCATGACTTCAATAGACTGGTTTGCATCACTCCGTATTTCTTGGTTCCTCAAATCCACCTTGGTCAGTACACTCCACAAAATCTGAACGGAAAAATGAAGGAATGATTTTGAATTTAAGTCACGACACGTTTCTTGTGTCTAATGCTACAACGCCTAGGGTTAGGTAAACTAAAATAAAACTTAAGCAAATTAAACAACGTTGTATGCCATTCCAATAATAATTACCTTGGTATCCCCTTCTATTTCTGGTACTAGGATAATGCCCAATTTAGTCAATGGTACAAAGATAACAGCCAGGAAGTAACACATATTGAAAAAAGTGGATTCGAGCTGCACGAAATAAGATTTTTAAGTAAATACTAATATGCCGAATTCTTCTGACATGTTAATGGAATTTAAAGCATTTATAACCTACTTTTTATCTATGCATGTCTAAATTAGAATCTGAGATTGATAGCATTTACTTTACAAATGACAGAAGCAAAGAAAAGGCGTTAACTTTCAGACTAAGATTTACTAACGATTTTGGCAATGGTATAACAAGAACAATTTTTTTATTTTTCATCTTTGGAAACTTTCCCTTCAAACTAAAAGAAATGCCAGTGTTGTGCATCGCTCAAGGAAACAGTGGTGAGACGGGCAATATTTCTGATATATCACCTCTAGAATGATACCATCAGAAGCCTGACACCTGCAGATTTTATTTTTTGGGGGGGCACAGCGAAATTAAAAACTATATCATGAGAGAAATAGCTCAAGTACGTAGCCATCCTGCTGTTTACAGATTCTTCAAAGTTGGTCAGGAAAATTCTAGTAAATAACAACATGTACAGTGGGTGATGATCTTACTGCGGACTTGCCATGCGGTGACGTTTGTTCAACCTCACTTTTCTTTCAATGTTTTCGTGAGTCGTAATGGAGAAGAAGACTAATGTATATTTGGGGGTCCATAACAGTCACTGCTGTCAATGGAGCATTGATGTATCGGTTATTAAATAGATCATAGCAAAACTGAATCGATTTGCATTGTAACGCGAATAATAATGGTTATATGT
Organism: Haplosyllis leylae; assembly: GCA_038406175.1. Taxonomy (NCBI): domain Eukaryota; kingdom Metazoa; phylum Annelida; class Polychaeta; order Phyllodocida; family Syllidae; genus Haplosyllis; species Haplosyllis leylae. The sequence continues at coordinate 7,914 of JBCAUG010120024.1, read as the reverse complement.
GTGTATTTTGTAACGTTGCCTTCAGTTGCGATAGCTGTATTGAAATCCATGTAAGACATTCTTCTGCTGAAGTCATGTAGTCCATTTGGTTATTGATCAGCAGCTTGCTAACACCTGGTATTCTGAAGCTGGATGCATTGCTTCAATTGCCACACACACGCACACACAGCTTCATCATTTCCAGACCTGTCAAAGGTACCAGATTTGAAACTGGTCAGACAGAGTATACCAAGTGCTAAGGCACACGTGACTGGCGTGGAATCATTTTCAAACAATTTTCTCTTGTGAAATCAATCAATCAGGCATAGTGAGAAGTTTACGTGGGACACAAACATACTGATCAGAAGGAAGCTGTGATCCTACTAACTTTAAACACAGCAGCTTCATTTTTAGCTCTGAACAACTTTTGAACCAGTTAATTGTAAATCTGGAACGATTGAAATACATTGATGTGAATATAATTCTTATTGGTTCATTGGCAATTAAAAATAAATATGGAAGCAGAAATCGGGAGTATCGCCGAACTTCGAGTTCAGCATTTAATGGTGCATGGTCACAAGAGCAGAAACAGGAGACACACACTGGCTAATTTACGGTGAGATGACTTTGCTGTTTAGGGTTTGTAAAGTTGATTTGGAGAACTGTGTTTTTGTACGGAGATATTGGCGTGTTTGATCATCCTGGCAATCTGATGCCATTCCATAAATCTCGTCTGAGACTTAATATTGCTTTGATTTTACCTGGTGAAAGAAACAACAACACATGGTGTCCTTTCAAAGTAAAAGGTACAAGGGAATGATTATTTTGTCTTTGAACAAATACCGTTCATTTATTGCTTGATTGTTACACATTTTCGTATTGCGTTTTGTAATGCATTTCTACGTTGTGGCACTTAGTAATTCTAGTTCATCACTTGCTTTTTGAAATAATTGAATCTATTGTGTCTTCAAGTTCTGGTTTTAGGGACAACCAGTATTTTAATACCTTAAGATTGTGCTTGTTTTTAAACAGTTCGTAATTGTAGATGAGATCTATGTTCTTTGAGAAGTTTTCTGCCAATTTGATGTTCTTGGCGCATCGTGCCTGGTAGATACTCTGCTTTAATAATAAAGTGGTGTACTGGGAATGATAAACATAAAAGTATATGGCATGGGATTCTGTCGTCTTCATTCTGCCATTGGTTGTCGGGGTATTGTTGTCAGTCAACGATAGTTCTCCAATAAAGCGATTGCTTAATTTTCTCCTCTTGGATGATCATTAGGTGTGACAAGGAACCAATCTTGCACCTGGGGACCGCAGGCCAGGCCATGTTCCGTATTGCCGATATTGCGGCTGTTTTGCGGTTAACAATTTGTTTAACCGTGAACGGATAATTCTATTAGTATTAAAGTATATGTATTTAATTTCTTTATGTAATTTCTTTTAATCCCATGTGTGTAAGTCTGCCCACACATACAAACACAAATTGGTATGGACCTTTTTTTTTAAAAATCTATCTTTGAGTTCAGGTAGTTATTTGGCGGATCCCCATTGTGTATTGTGTACAATAGATCTATATCATTACACATTGCTATCATTTCATTATTAGTCGATGAATGCTTGTCAAATAAATCTAGATTATCTATTATTGCCTTAATTAACTTTGTTCAGAATGAATACTATTTTGCTACCTGGACAATTAACAATACAGTAAGTCGATGCTATGGAGCCAGGTGGTGTGTATCACTTCGAAACGCCTGTTTTCAAACAGTCTCACAAATTACATTTAATTCCACTGAAGTTATCCTAAGAAGCTATAAAACATATTTTCCATTTATTTGCGCATTAAAATCATTCCTAATGGGTACTATTATTTGCCTATAAAATTGTATTTATACCAGGAAACGTGGAGCTGTCTCCAACAATTGATGTAACATGAGAAAAGATATCTTGTTATTTCAAATTACTGTGCAAGACGGAATTTGTTAGATATGAATTGTTAGTGATGGGAATTCATTACGTCTCCAGTAATTACTGTCTCGGTTCATATGTCAGTTCATTGGCAGGCAAGATTGATCACTCTCAGCAGTTAAATTCTTTCAGTCCTAGAAATTATTCAACATGCTCCTGATTTGGCTCTCGCTTTTAAAGAAATAATCCTATTTAGGCTTGAGCAAGGGGATCAAGTTTGTTTAAACGTATTGGACTACAAACACAAAATAGTTCGTAGAATAGTTGAAAATACGTATGTTCTTGCAAGTTCATGTAATCTTGAATGTTTATTTTTTTCGTAAAAGTGAAAGTTCTTAAGCAATTACATAATAATATATGAACATTGTAATGTTTTTGGCTTTCTTATTCTCCATAAAACAATGATCTGCAGATGGTAGGTTCCCTTCTTCAGTTTTGTCCTCTGTAAACGAGTTTTTTGTCATGTCGAAAGTAAACAGACGTTCGGGAGAGAAGAAAATAAATAATTAAGCTAACTGGGAGCTCCTTTTTGGTCGGGATGCAGCTGATCCATTATCTAACGTCCACACGTCCTTGTTTGACATTTTGCATCAAAATGCTCTCGGCCATTGGATTGGGACCTCATAGAACTACAGGGTTGGACACGGTTAATTCGAACACGGTTAATACGAAGTTCCACTTCATTCAAAGTTTTTTACTACACACTGTCTCATCAGTTAATGCTAAAATGCACTGTTAATGCACTGTTAATTCGAATTCCACCTATTTCGAAGCAAAACATTGCCAACGAATCAGTTCGAATTAACCGTGCCTGACCTGTATCTGTTGAACAGTCATGTCGATTTGATCAATTCATACGTAATACGTATATCATACAAGTTATTGTTGTCTCTTAGTAAGTCATTTTATATATATGGGCGTGAGCATTTCCGTCCACCTGTGTGTTTATTGTCCGAAAGGTTTAGCTGGTGCAGTTGGGTAGCAGGTCCGTTAAAAGGAAAGTTAAAAAGCAGATCATGATACCAATCGGTGTGGTGTACTGGGAAACTAACATTTGATGCTAATGAGAAAATCGATAATTTTATAAAGGGAGGATAATGTTATCAATAAGAAGTATTTATTGTTTTTACATATTTTTGGAAACCGGAAATGTGTACTGCTGAGACTGAACTGCTGTAAATCTTTTTTAAAAATTGACAAATATCATAGTTAATGACTGGCAAATAAACCAATAAACACACATTAACACACTGACGCAGTGAGGTGATAATTTTGTGTAAATCTTGAGATAATGCGTTAAGCTGAACATTGCTTGAAGTCTAGGGCAGAGGCTGCGTCACGTTCCCCCACAAAATTTACAAGGCTGAAACCTCGTCACATTAGGACAAGGTAGTCCCATGTGGCTCTCAAGAGGAGAGGAAGACCTGGTGTTAGATGCCATGTTGAATAAGTCTTATCTATTTCTGGATCCTATTGATTCTCCTCTCGGTGCATTCTATTGCTGTACCATCTTACACCTGTTGATGAATGTCAATCAGTATCAAAGGAGACAGTTCTTCTGGTTAATTTGAAGGAATTGATATATTCATTCTATTATGATTTCATGCGAGATCAAGCGAAGGAAGAAGGTCTTGACCTTCCATAAAGTGCAAATATGGATTATCCAGGTACCAAGTGGCCTTGGGTAACATTTGGGGTTGCATAGGGTGCTTGGTTACTTTATCTCAGCCTTGGCCCATATATTACAACGGAAACACACACTACTTGTACTGGATCAGTACTTCTTTTCCTTACGACAAAAGAGTAGTTGTAATTCACCTCATTTCAACCTGAATTCAAGACGACTATCAGTTTTGGACGATAAAAAAATTGAAAAATGATGTCATGAAAAAATTTCAAATGGTGTCTCATGACGTTCACCAAAATGATGTCATGGCAGCATTCTGTGTAAACAAATTCCAACCAATGAATGCAGGTTAAAGTAGGCCTGCTTATCATAAAACTGCCAAAGGCCCTTAACATCTTCCCAAGATGGCTCAACCAATAAGGTGTGACTATAATGAGGGACCAATAAGTGGAAAAGTAATTTTGTGTAAGACTTAATCATGTGGTACAAGTCCATAGAGTTCAATAATAAACATTTACAAAGACTTACGTGTACTCCTGATATAATGTATTATTCTTTTATGTTGGAGTTCACATCTAATCCTCATAAAGCTGTCCATCTTCACAGGTGGATAGTTTTATTGCTGATGGTCAAAAGTACATTTTATTGCTTACAATAGACAGTGATGTCGCTTAAAGGTTTGTTGCATTCTTGTTTAAATCTACGCCATACAGTATTATTGTCAGAGAACAAACCTCAAAGGTTTGGATTGAAATTCTATGATAGTAGTTCGAAGGAAGTCCACATTATAAGTATTTTTTCACATCCACAAGTAACAAAGCACTTGGCCCTGCATATCACATCAGAATACCAACATCAATAATTCCATTAGTAGATATCGAAACTAAGTACGCTTTTTAATGGCGTCGCTTCATTCATAAATGTAACATTGACACAATTATCGACAAACGTACTTGCAACTTTTCTCTTAAAAATTGATTTTGTGCGACAGTCCGAATAATTTGCTCTTCTCAATATCGCAGGCAAGTGTAATGTTTTACGCAGAGTTAGACAATAGACGGAGGGAGCAGCTTCAAAGCGGAAATCTACAGTCCCTGGGGAATCTCTACCAAGGACTCAATATGATTTATATCCTTTTCCAGTAATGGCATGTTACTGATCCTAAACAAGCGAAAAGACCAGAATGACAAATTGCACGAGGCAAGTGCTCGTCGGGGGAACCATCAATTTCCGGGTTCTGTTAGATTGTAATGCAATTGAAACAGCTCAAATAATTAGAAACAAAACACATGTGTTGATATCTAACATGTCGAGGACAGATCATGTTACAGAACAGATGTTTCTGAATCAAACCCTGTCACCTGAAAGAAAACTCTGAATGAATCTCAGGATGGCGTTGGAAGGACTCATGTAGATCCAGTTTGTCTACAGCAAACCTCGAAGTTGCTTTCGGAAAAAAATACGCAATAAACTACCACATCATGTGAAGCCATGTCATCTGATTGAAACATAGAACTAATTTAGCCGCAGGAAGCAAACACAAGATGAAGCCAAATATCACAGTTTAGTTTTCTTGAAATAAAAGAATGCGCAGACTATGTTTACTAGAGGTGTTTAACAACATTTCCAGAAAGTTACTGATTTGCCAAAGAATCTGTATTATTTAGAAATTCACATTGCGAACGACGAAATAGACTTAAGAAAAACAAACCCTTTGAGGAGTAATTTGACGCAAATGTCATTTTTATTATTTCACATGCATCACTCGGCAGATATAATATATTTTCCTTCCCCATCTGTGCATTAAACGTTTGAATAAATTTGTCTAGACACATTGTCAAAGGTAATGCGATATATCGATAATATCTGCTGCATTTGTGACTTTGAGCAACGAAAGAAATTTAGTTGAAACTCTGCAAAATTGCTTGAAACATGCAATATTCTCGATGTTGAAACACAAGGACAGCTCAATACATATAATTGGATCGGGAATGAGAAACCAGGTAGAAACAGATATAAGTTTTAGTAATGTTGTAATGTACACTATGATAGAGAGAACAAGTTATGGTTTTTGTATTAAATGTGCCTTTCTTGCACGTAATTGAATCACGTGGAAATTTAAATCCCTCTACACTTGACATTTGCTTTTAATAAAGGGTAAAATGTTCCCATCACATGCAAGTATTCTATTTGGTACCTGCTTGGTACACGACATTGTCATGGGGTGCTGCTGGAACCGAAAATGTTTTCTTGATAAACCAAAGGCAATCCAAAAACTCCAGTTCCTCCATTTCGTATAATAAATTTTCCTATCATTTTGTTGTACAAAACACACGAGGTCAGAGAAAATAATTAGGATATTTACACAAAATATTCGGTATTACCAAAATAAATTAAATCTGTTTATTCCGGAGCGTTTCACACCTTAGAGACTAATGGACTGGAGTCATTGTGTCGGAAAGAAAGCTTAGTATTGATTTGATCTAAATATATTGGGCCAAGTTGATTACCACTGATAACTGACAAAACTTATTATAATATTGTTGCAAAATGGACAAATGGATCATGTTAATGAGGAAGTCTCAGTGAGCATGGGCAGTGACTTCTTGGTGTTGCGCCTTAAAGAATGTGAACATGGTATATTTCTTCAAGAAGTTACTTTTAGAAATTCTGAAATATAAGGGTAACTTGTAAGAATCCGCTACAATTGAACAGTTTGTAAGAATGATTCAAAGCACTTTCTCTTAGTCAATTGAGTTTTCTATTTAGATACAATCTTTAATTTGTTTTTCTTTTTAAAAAAAAATTGGAGGACGTCTGCCCTAAGTCTCAAAGCCAGGGTGGATGCCCCACTTGTATGCTTTCTCACCTGCACACAATGGATTCCGCAGATTCACCTCTAGTCAGTCAAAATCAGACAAAGGACCTCTGGATTGAAGTCCATTGCTCTATCCTTTGGGCCACACAATGGCTTATTTGTCAGTTGTTTTGAACAAAACATACGTTCACAGTAACTTAATAACTACCTGAATTCAATGGAAGTTAGGGTTATTTTACTCACCCAGATCAATTCATGTGCTACGGAAATCATGAAACATCAAAGGTCTTGATTTTATTTATATTTGGAACTTCCAAGAGTACTCCATGGCTTTCCAATGCCCGTGATGGACATAAAACATGAATTTTTGGTGGTCCAATCATAAACAATTAGTCTGAGGCTTTGTTACGGTGTCAAATCGTACGACATTAAAAGCAGTATTAAATACCGTTGACTTTTGAAGAAAGGCGATTTGATTGGAGTATATAAGGGGATGAATGCCATTGTTAAGACTAATTTGACAGGACTCTTTCCTGATCTGTAGTGTGATATTCGCATCTGTTGACTCTTTCTCGTTTTCGTCTAGTTTTCATGCACCAGCTTGCCATCTAAAAGTGTCTGTTAGTATTTTCGATTTTAAAGTTTCAAGATCCATTTCAAACTTCTATCCACTTTGAGGGTTTCAGATTAAGTCAAAGACAAAGTAGAGGTTATTTTTCATTTTCTGTTGCCGACTTTTACAAGAGTCGACCACGCCAACATCTCAGATTTTCTACCGAGGTGACTTAATTTTTTCCACCGGGATCTTTGAAACAGTAAAATTTAGATTTTGTTTGTGCTGAAGTGCTAACCAAGACATTTAAAATTTGATTCATATTTCTATGCTAATACCATGGCAAAATGGCATTTTTATTGCTAAGTCATTCAGCAATAGTTCATTGTTTTGTGTATACAGTTAGAGACGTTAAAGGTGGAATTTGAGGCATGGTTTAGCAAACCAAATTAACACTAGGCGTGAGCACTCAACAGAATAGAACGCTTTAAAGGATATTCTCTTGACAGTGTAACTCCTTCAAGCTGTGACCAAGAGACTACGAACACAAGTCTTATCAACCGGATCGAGTTTTTCACAATAAGATCAAATTTCATATTTTAAAGGCTCGTTCATACTGACTGCGGCAAAGGCAAAGGAAATAGTGTAGTTGCCATTGCCGTCACAATTGGGCATAGAACCCAATTGATGACGATGCCTTTGCCATTGCCATTGCCGCAGGTCTCCATGTGAACACCTCCATAGAGACCAATGTTACCCATTCATGAAGGAAAAATATTTAAGTTGCCTTTGCCGTTGTCACACCTCAGTATGAATGAGCCTTAAGACAGAATTTACATCAGACATGCTTTAATGATTTTTTAAATGTGAAATGGTGCATCAAACAAAATTCAGTTAAAGGTCTGCCAAGTAGCACAGGCCTCTGTGGCCTATTTGGATAAGCATTCAACCTTAGATCCAATGATG
>JBCAUG010119914.1:0-21274 GCA_038406175.1 Haplosyllis leylae | reverse complement strand
AAGTCAACATTCAGTTGCCAGCCTGAATCTTCATGGTCTTTATAAAGTCATGCTCTATTGATTCTAGAAATGAACAATATCCAACATGTGAAGTGGTGCATGAAACAAAGCTCACTTCAGAAATCTCCTGCCCAACAGATTCCTCCCTAACTCAGAAATGCCTGTCGTGAAAAATTATGTGTGGACAAATTACTATTCATAGATAATAGATTCTGGTATCCATGAAGCACTTGTCTAATTCAACAAATTAGATGAATTCACCTAATTTCAAAACCAAAATAAGAAAAACACGATTATCAAGAGAAGATTTTTCACAACATTTCGCCCCGCTAATTACAAAAAATAGACCCAATACTACCTCAGTGCCATGGTAATTTTTTCCACGGACAGTAATTTAGCCCTTTTTTATTTAGCATAGAACCATTAAACTATGATAACTGAAAATTTCACCGAACATCAAAACACTGGATCATTTCTGTTGAAAAACTGTGGTTCAGAAATGCACACAAATACGTACACAACATACACACGTTCAAAAGACACGGCCCCCGGTTTAGGGTTCAAGACTGATCTGTACAGCAGGTAAATTAAAACAAATCAAACATCAAACTAGCAGCAATTTTGTATAGTAAACACTTTTGCCATATGAAATTGCCACTGATCAGTTGAATTTTGAACTTTGTGAAGGTTAGCTCAAAAAGGATGACATCAGCTTAGAATGGCAGAGGTCCTCAGTTAAATCCTTACTGAAAGTACCATTTTGTTGCTGATTTTCTTTCTGTGTAGAAAAGTCATTCATTCCAATCGAGTTTTCCCTAAATGTTTCACTGAATTTGCTGAATTCTGTGACAAAAATATTATTACTTTAAAAAAGGATTGTTGTACTCGAATCTATATCTCATGTGTAAAAAACCAGCACTCTCTCAGTGCCATGAAGTCACAGGTAACAGAGAGGATCCTTAAATGTAGCCCTATTCATGCTTCAGTGATTCCTCAGATTCTCTGAATTTGCTGCATTCACTGAATTTAATGAAAGCTCTGCTCCATTTAGGGTGAACGCCAATATTGCCAATCTTGTGTGCCTGTGGAAACCGCAAGTGAGAGATTTTCCTTGTCCGCGATTCTGTACAAAGGCGTCAGTGGTATTCAAAATTATGCACAGACGTTTGTAGTGAGTTCGTGGGTCACGGCACTCGTGTAGTTAAAACAAAGAAACTATTTGGTAACACAGTTGTACCTGACGGCAATGCTGTTTCTGTTTCAGCTTTGTAGCTGATAGCTTGCAAAGATGCGCAAAGAATTGCAAGGTATCCAACTGTACACACTTCAGTTGGATTAATTCAAGCAGATTTTATAACTGTCTTCTTCACCATGAATGCACTGAAACGAAAGAATTGAAATTGTGGGAAATTTACAAAGTAAGCCAAGAAGAAAGCCAGCTGGCCGTTACACACTCACCAGAAGGTAAACTGATCAGTGGTTCATTAAAAAAAGCCAAGTGTGAAGGCCCGTTTACACAACGCGAAAGCAACATCATTGTCGTCACTGATTGCGTAAACACTCTAGATTACATCTAACTTCTTCCTGGAAAATTATTTTGTCACTTTCTTCCCACGTGAATACTTATATTGGCACAAATACAATCCATTTATCTAAAATATGAGTGACCCTGCTGCAATCGCTCCGTGTCAACGAGCCTTAACAATACAAGTGCATTATATTCAATTTCTCTACCTGACATAGTAAAATGCACGAACAAAAAGATTAAACTTAGATTACATAAATATAATTATGTATATTTTGTTGTGTTGGAGTTAATCGCTGCTCTATTATCAGAAACAGAAGATACAACAGAATTTATGAAGATGGCAAGAGCAACTCCTACTGGAGAAGAAAACAGAACAGAAGATACAAAAGAACTGTTGGTGATGGCAAGATCAACTCCAACTGAAGACAGCACGTCAACTGAAGACAGGACGTCAACAGCTACAACAATAAGCCGACATTGTCTTTGCTGGTACAGTTTCATTTCGATTACGATAGGAATTGTTCTTTACTAGTAAACAGATGGAAATGGTGATATTGGGAATAATATTCTTGACCGTTATGGACTTTCCTCCACATTATAACTACGTGCTATCCCCATTTTCCCATTAGTAGTCATGTTTATATAATCTTGCAAAACGTCCAAATTATGCTAAATGTAAACTTTATTGCATAAGAATAAAAGATTTTCAATCAGGCAATCTCAATGTTTTTCCTTTCAAACTGATCAAACTCAGCGCCGGTGCCGGAGAATCGAATTACACGAGAATGTTTGAAATGTATTCTTTTTGTTGTGTAATGAAAAGAGATAATGAAGTTGAACCATCTAATATTTCTCATATTACCAATTAATCATTAACATTTACATACAAAACATCACAAATTAAACCTCTGTCACAGAAAATTTGTTGTCTCCACTGAAAAATAGAAATTTAATAAAATTTAACCTTATTTCGTGATACGAAATTGAATGTATTATTTTGTTGCTCCCTTGACACTACGGAAGACCTGGACACAAATCCTGGAAATATTTGGTTGGATTTTGTTATTTTCCCGTCCAAGGTAAATCGTCTGGAATAAATAAGATAGAGCTCGTTCACACTGTGACGGCAATAGCATAATTTTCATCATTTTGGTGTCGTCAGTTGTTGACGTCACAACTGGGTATCATGTCAATAAATGGAAGTGTTCACACGGCAAAGGCAGTGTGAACAAGGCTAAAGGTTGAAAAAGACGTTATTTCGGCAAGTTGGGTAACTTCGCTAATTTATTTGAACACACCCCAATTTCCAAAATGATTTAACATGTGCGTGTGACATTAACAGATGACTACTGTTTGGAATGCAACATAGAGGCCAGAAAATTAACTCGAATGTCGTATAAATTAAAGTGGCCACACAATTGATGTTAAAGACATGTTTCGACTTTTAATGTTTTAATCCAAAATGGTGTCCGAAAATGTATCATTTACGAATGTGGTCAGAATTATTGACAAAATACTGACCGGAAGATACACTGCTGGAAGACCTTAAAAGATATTTGAGAAACGAACACCGTACCTATGATTATTAGGAAAATTATAAGGAATTAAGACGCCTAATTCCGCACTAACAGGCCAAGTGAATCCCTTGTTTCACATTTTTCCAGATTTTGAATTGAATTGAATTTTTTGAATTTGTCTAATTTTCTCTTTTCTGGTGCCGTCTTGATAATAACTATGTTCAAAATGGCTGCGCGCATGTTTGAGTTTTTTGCAAATAAGACGAATTCGGCAGTTCTGTTTGGACAAATTGGAATAAACATAGTATGCGATTCTAACCCGCTGGCGCGGTCTTAGTTGGCTCAGACCAAAGAATTTCCGAGGGCCTGGTCTGATGCCACCAAGGCCCTCTACCAATGCATTCCAATGGCCTTGGTTGCCTTTCTGCCCACCACCTTGGTTGGCTTTTTGCCCTGGGGCAAAATGGCTTGGTGACATGTCCAAGGTTTTTGCCCGCCAGCCATAAAGGCCATCAATGAGCAGTAAGAACCAATGATAAGGCAAGGGGTGCATAGCATAGCAACTAGCATCATGGCTACCAAAACAATAACAATCATAGCTGGCAAAGGCTCCTCTCTTCAGTGTCTAAAAAGGCGATTTTTTGAGGAAACTAAGCTTCAGATCTGTCTCAATTTTGGCCAAAATATAGACAGTAATGTATTGGGTTAGAATAGGATCCATTCCCTTGTAAATTTTCTGGGAATGGATCCTTAAACAAGGCAGCCTCGTATTAACATTATGAGGCAATATCAACCACTACCCTCAGTCCCTCATCCTAACAGGGATGGGGGGGGGGGGGCAAAGGAAGGGGGTGGGTACGCTAACTGAGTGACTCTACTTCCTCCCCTCCCTCCCCACCCCAAGATCAGACCTAGTGGGGCAGGGGGTGTGGGGTCACTTGGTTGGGGTATCACCAGCGGATCCTGACCCTGCTATTCGGAGGCCCAAAATGAGAGTTTGGAGGCCCCAATTTCTTTAAAATCAAATCAGATTTGGAGGCCGAAAACAGGAGTTTGGAGGCACCAATTTTTCAAAATTCAAATTCATCCTTTAACCAAGTCAGTTTGTTATCACCCCATAGAAACCCTCTGTTTTCCCTGGGAGAGTTACACACATGTAAGTTAAAATCATTTTCTCTCCATTTCTTTCATTATTTTCAGTAGTATTTGTGTAAGATATTGGTTCAAAAAATAACTAAAAAATGTATGAAATTATGAAAATTCAAATTGCCCATATCAAAAGGACTGGAGGCCTGCAGGACACCTTGCTAGCCAGGCTTATCTTGTCCAGGGGATCGTGTAGATAATACTAATTTCTAAACCAGTTTTGAGGAGCAATTTGTCAAAATGCTCAGAATCTTTGACATTCTAATAGATATTTTGTAATGTGCATACATAAATGTAAGTTAAATTGTTTGAAGAAAAAGTGCTAGGAAAAGTGGGAGAATGCATATTTGACAGTTAAATTTGCAACAGCTTCTGGGGCGCAGACCCCTGGCTTAACACAGTGTTGTATTTATGCACTAAACCAAATGAACAAATAAGACCCTTGATTTTCTCAGACAAAGGAAAGAAAAACTAATTGTCAAAAGTGGCCAGAATCTTTCTTATTCAAATAGATATTTTGTGATGTACCCACACAAAGCTACATTAAAAATTTGAAGAAAAAATACCAGGAAAAGTGGGAGAATGCACATTTGACACTTAAAAATGTAAGAGCTTCCAGGGCCCTAAGGGCCAATATTGGCTCCCTTTGCTCGCCCAAATTTGCTTTGCTATGTCGGCAAAATCTAGGACAAAATTTCTGGGTCCCCCTTGACCAAATCCTGGATCCGCTAGTGGGTATCCACCCCTTCCCCTAGCCCCTGCCTTCCCTGGCTAGGACCTGCCCAAACAGGACCTGGATAGGATGTTCCCTACGCCCCTTTTCGCCTCCACTCAGACAGGCCCTGGACAGGACCTGCTCTGACAAGTCCTGGGCAGGATGTACCCTACCCTCTCCAGACCAGTCCTGGACAGGGCCTACCCAGACAGGACCTTGACAGGATATACCCAGCCCCATCTCTCCCCCAGAACAGAATTACAGACACCAGTGGAAACATTACCTTCCCTCCTACTACGTGCGTGGTCGGTAAAAATGATACTAAAATTTCACCTGTACCATTGGAGCTATACGTGTCTTGGAGCAGTAAATGTTGTGCACTACACTCTCTGAAACTTTCCAAAAACAAAGCAGCCAGAAACCGTCACTACGCCGCAGGTCCACGAGCCACCAATAATCTAAAATATCTATGAATGTGATGATAAACTCATCCTCAAAAAGAAGAAGATAGGGTTAAACCTGGTTGTTTCGAAATGCGACAATGTTGAAAGCTTTTTGTCCTGTATTCTAAGAATCAACATTACATTGCTTGGTTCTGGTCTCAAAGTCATTAAACTGATAACTGATTGCAAATGCTTCATTAACTTGTTCCCCAGAGATACATGAATGAGAGAGCTTGAGATTATATGAAATAGTGTCTAATTTAAAGCAAATTATTCTGTAAACGATTTCTGTACTTAAAATGCAACGAGGTTTATGGAAAATTTGTGTTGAAACAAAACAAAACAATTACAGTCCTTTGGATACAAAGATGATAAAGTAATATTTCACTTCAACAAAATTGTAACCAAAAGTGTTCCTTTTCAGCTTTGATCGCAGTTGAGAATAATTGCTGGTTTCGATCTTTTGAACAATCTGACAAGATCGTGCTTTAAACAGATCAGAAGAGGAAGAGGGGAAAGTGTAAATTTCACCACTTTGTTCTTTACATATTCACGTCCGCATTTCAGGGTTTAATTCTCTGTTAGTTCAAAGATTTTAAATGTTTCTTCAGGCTATTGCTTGCAGTAAAGGCTTTTGAAAGACGTAAAATGAGGCTAATGAAGCCGTTCCAAAACCTCTGTATTGATTCATCCGCACGAATTTGTATCTCTTGACTGAGAAATATTCGCAGAATAATTTCACGTTATTTGAATCGGATGATCCATCAATGAAAGTTTAATTTTGGAAATCCCAACCTAAAACTGCAAAACACAAAGAAGTCGTACTCTTAAGAACTTGTAACGATATTATTCTAAGTTAAAGTTTCTAACTAACAGTTCCCTGGACTAACTCTGTGCAAATATGCAGTGCTTAAAATTTTGCCGCAGATAACAAGTAGCCTTACAATGCAATCGAGTTTTTCGCGATAAGAGGTTTCAAAATTTTCAGAAAAACATTGCCTCCACTGACTCAGTTGTGCAGGTGCAGGTCCTATCGAGACGTCATATAACTCTCCATTTATTAAAATCACAGCAATCCATGACACAATTGATGCAATTTGCTGATGACAACGAGGCAAACGAGTACAAATTTTTTTATTGTCAATTTTTCGCTAATGACGTCATTCGAAAACTTTGGCTTTCTTTGAACAACAAAATGGGAGTTTTCATAACTGAATAATCCATTAAATCTGCTAGATAGCTAGATATTTGAAAATGACCTTTCGTTCAAGTGCTTATTAAGACTTCATAAGCCCTCTTGACTGAGAGGCAATTCTGCTTGTTTGACTTATTATTTACCTCTTTCTGGTTCTTTGGAAGTTAGAGCTTTTGCTTTCATTTCCATTTGACGTGGAGTTTTCCGACTAATAAATCTTTTCAAGCAAAATTCAACAATAGTTTTCTTGTTAAAGTACCTGGGGGTGGGGAGCTAGTATTGTGGTAAAATGCTGTTAATATATTATTTTTATCTAAACACTTAAATTTGATGGTATAATTATCATAAATTGAAATTTTATTTTTGACATTTTCCGGTAATTTAAAAAAAAGTTTGGCAAAATAATTTGAAGCATTTGGTCAAGAGAATTCCTGAAAACCAGAGTTATATTCCTAGTAGAGGAACCTTGAGATAGAACGACAATATAATGAGAATTTCTGCTACCGCCACGCAATAGTGTTTCCTTCCTTGGCAAATAAACTACGAACTTCCAAGACTATTTGAGATCAGTTATCTGTTTTAATGAACAATATGCCGACCGATAACAACAGAATACAATTATGTAAACTGTGATAAGTAAGATCATTAATTTTCATAGCTGTTTGATCCAATTTACAAATCCAGACAGTAGGCCAGAGAGGTGTCAGGAGATATCAGTCTGGCATCTCTACACGACCAGACCGGCCGGCAGACGATATCTTAAGATTTCACAGCCAGAATGTTGACGCAATAGACTGCGCTAAATCGAATCCAGGTGGTCCTTCTTGATTGCCGATTTCCGTGGTTTCCTTTTGGTTCAAATGTGTTTGGTGTCACAATTGAACGAAGACTAATGGCTTTGAATTAGACTGGTCAGCACAAGTTCACCGGAGAGATAGAAAGAGAGTAAAGACAATTGAAGTACTTCCACTTCCTCTGGATGCAGTCAACTGATAGAGGACAAAATTGTGTGGTGCATAACACTGATGCCGATATCGTTGTTTTTTGGCATTTTTTCAAACAAGGTATACTTTCAAGATACTTCATTTCTCCATGTTTAAGTGGCGTATTTCTTGTTTTCAGGCATACTGAACGTGTTAGCCCACTTAATAATTTCCCACGATATTTTAAACGAATTATTAATACCTTACTAATTACATTTTACGCATAGAAACCAATATACTTTCACTCGAAACACTCGAAACTATGCTTTGTCGTGGGATAATACTGATTGGCAGTGACATTAATATTGTTGTAGACTTGCAAAAACTCGCACATGATATTTCCCTGGAGAAATCAGCGGAAGTTCATGGCTTTGTTCTTCGTATTTTGTCACAAAACAAGACACTCCATTGAAAATATAAACTACATCCGATTTTTGATACAGCAGATACAGTTCCAGAGACACTTGCAAAATTAAATTTTATGAAATGGGATATCCTTTGCATCAGAAAATTGCTCCCTGCTTCAGATGTATTCTTTTGTCTTGAAATCAATCCAAAGAATTGTTTATATTCACTCATCTTGCAAGCACAGATACATCTTGTCCAAATAATACCTGAATAATGGGAGGTAAATTGCATGTTTACACAAGTTGTATTGCGTTTTATTTGTCACAGCTGTCATTTTGCACACAATTTTAGGTAGAAGTTATCCGACAAGTTCAGGAGTCAATAAGACGATGCGCATGATTCTACTGACTTGCAGATTTTTGGTTTCACACGAGACTGGTGCATACAGTGTCCCAGTTTTTGGGAAAAATGTGGCAAAATAATGGGTTGGCGCCCCCACTTGGGGATTGCCCCCCCCCGTCTGGGAAATCCTAGATCCGCCACTGGCACATGCATATATTAAGCAAAATATCGTAGCAGATTAAGCATCGATGGACAGATTACAAAAACTGTTGCCATGAAAGGCACTTCCAGCATTGATTCCTTAAAACAAATCCTGTTCAGTTCCATCGAAAGTTCTCCGTTTACAGCATCTCAATCAAGGCACAATCGAGTTTTCCCTAAATAGAGCAGAACTTTCACTGAATTCAGCGAATTCAGGGAATCTGAAAAATCACTGAAGCATGAATTAGGATCAATTTAACTGTCTTCTCTATTAGCTGTGTCTCTGTGGCAGAGTCTCTGTCTCTTACACAGGAGATAGTGGGCTCGAGTACAGTACAAGATATAGTGGGTTTGGGTAATCTTTTTTCTTGAATATTATTTTGTCCCTGAATTTGCTGAATTCAGTTCAAGCATTTAGGGAAAACTCGATTAAAACTAAACCGTTTGTACCAGAGCAACTGCCGTCAGGCTTGGTGCAATTGAAGTCCGAGCACAAAGGTGCTGCGTAATTTGCGTCCTATTTGTAAATCAAAAAATTTGACCGTCCCGAGTGTGACGGATTGCCATTGACATTTGATTGCTGTAAAGTTTCAGTGAGCTGGGGTCACCTGCATAGATAAAAATCTCTTGGGAAATTACAGGGATTTAGATACATGACAGAATATATGTGCTTTGGTATATTTCCAATAGACCTGGCAGAAGAATTGACCAAAATGGACCATATAGCGGCTCCGTGGGATTCGTCCGCACAGTTTCACTTTTGATAATCTACTGGATTTCTCTTTCATCCGCTTTTAGTCGAACAAAAAGATGAACACAGTTAACACCAGAACAACAACGCCTTTGAAATCAGTACAAGACAGAAACAAGGCAATCAATTCAAAATTAACCAAAAGATACTCAAGAGATCTGAGCAAGCAATAAATTAAACACACAATAGATATAGCCTTGAGGTCCAAAAAGTAATTTTCAGAAAAAAAAAGTGTAAAGAATGCATCATTTGTTCTCTTGATTAGACTTACCATTTGCACAGCAATTGAATTCGTAACGTGGCTCGGGAACTCGTCTGTTTCTCTTTTCGTATCTGTTTGAAATGCTTACGAGATACATCCCATAGGCATTATTAGCAAAAATGCTTATGAGCTGTATCCCTTTGGCATTATTGCTTAATTAAGGGATACATGTCATAAGCATTTTTTTCACGAATAATAGTTACGGGATAGAGCTCATACAGATTTTTAATCTTTTCGAGATGGCTCAGAAGCATTGCAAACAGAAAGAAACAAAACTGACTAACCCACCTAGTTGAGTCTATTTGCGAGTTTCATTCAAATTTATTACTATCTGTGCAAACATGTTGATGACAGTACAACCATTCCTGCTGTTTCAAATAGTGAAAATAGTCAACTACAAGAAAGTCCTCCTGCGTGAACGCAAGAGGCATACCGACCGCCGCGTGGCAAGTGCTCGCTTGTGTTTTGACCTATCCTGGGGGTGGGGGGGGGGTGACTCAGCCGGGGGGAGGGGGGTACCTGGGCTGAGTACCCCCCAACTGTGGGAATGAGTACCCCCCCACCAGACCCTCACAGACCACCCTGGCTATGTCTATGATCTGAGTACCCCCCCCCCCGTGGACAGACAGACACCTGTGAAAACAGTACCTCCTCTCGTACTACGTACGCGGTCTGTAATAATAGAGGCGATGCATGATTGCTTGGTTTCTTTGAACAGGAACGGCACGTCACGACTTCAAAGTAGGTCAATGCCTGAACGTTTAAAGGTTTTGGCCAATTTGGGTCAATTTTCTGTTGATAAAGGGCGTTATTATCCGTACGGAAAATGAACTTGGTTCTGCGTTTCTTCACCAGTGATTTACATATTAATTTAGAATTCATCTATCATATTATCAAGAGTAACTCAATAAAGTATAATAACTTGACAAAAGTGAAAAGATGCGATCAAGGTGTGACATTTCTCGGTATTCCATGAAACTATGAAGACTGGTAAATCTTCAACTCACCCCTGAAAAGTACTTTGGAGATAACAGAACGATGTTATCAACAATAAAGATGCTCTGTGTACGGTCGATATGGCTCTTGAAGAATTCAGTACAGAAGACAAGTCCGGATGGCAGGTTGACGCAGGTAAGATAAAAGCTCTAATTTAATTCTAATAGTCATGTAGACATTAGATATATGTAACTCTGCACTAATGCATATGCGTGTGATTAAGATACAGCAAATGGGATACCTTCCGAAATGTAGTGCTCACACGGGAACCTTTAACTTTAAGCGTCAAACTTTAAGCTGATCATTGGAAACTGCGCTTACATTTATTTACAGTCACAAAATATCCCCAAAACTTTAAATTACCACTACAAGGAGCTGGGAAAGAGTTGTTGATCTCTATGAAGATTGTGAAATTTGATTGATTTAGATCAGTTGGACACAAGGTCTGAAAAGTCTTTGGTTAAATGAGACCACTACTTAAAATGTAATGAGACGAAGACATAAGTTGTCGTACTATTTGTATTTGTGGAAAAATACTAGATCTATGTATTGATTACTAATGGTAATTTTTGTTGGAACAAATCAATAGGGAAATCTTCTTTTGTTTTTCTCTGCTGAGGGAAAATGAGACAATAGTTAGAACCTGTTGCCTTTCCCACCGATGGACTTATCTAAATGTCGATAACAGCCACATCTTTTGTAACAAATATAATCGTGTTTCCACTGTTTCGACAGTGATTCGACCATCAACTTTTTCCAAGAACAATTGAATTTGATATACACTTTTGAGAAAGCTTGGAGGAGGTGAAACAAATTGTATTATGTTGTACATTTGTAACAGCCATTTTTGCACATTGAAAGTTGTGTTTGATTTGGTGTCAGAACACAAATATTTGGGTGCTGGGCTTTTTCCATTTGTACCCAGGACTGTACTCCTACTAGGTTTTATTATCAATAAGCATGTTTACAGAAAAATGGCAACACATATTTGTCATGCAGTATACATCTGTAAATAGTCATGCATTATATTTGGTTTTGTCCATATTGGAAAACATGTCTACATCATAAATATTGTTTACGTTTACCAGGAAAATCCCCATGCTCAACTGGGATCAACAAAATTGAACGCAAGCATCATTATGCTGTTGAAGTTGATTTCAACGTGCCACAGTAACTAATGGTGTTGTGGTAAACATTACACACATAAGATTTAATTTCTATGTTTGTCATTACTGAGTCTTGGTGATGATGCATGTGAAACAGCGATGGTGGAGGAAAATTAAAGACTTATTGAGTAAAATTACTAAATTTACTGACATTCAGGACGTTTTTGAATTCCTTCCGAAGTTTTTAGGTAAGGTGATGTATTGCAATTGAAATAACTGACGACTTGCCTCCCCAAGAAATGTCTCATAAAATACAGGCACTTTCACTGGCAGTGACTCGTATTTAATCCGCACGGATCAAAGTTTAACCGAAATTCAGTGACATTTAAGAAATCAATCTCAGGGAATCCTTGCTCTTCCAAAGACGGATTTGCTTTGCTTTGCACCTTCAAATTTGTCACCGGAGAAAACAACTTTATGAGGTCATTCTACATAAGTGTTATCAGCTGATTACTGTGAACTTTGGCCGATATCTTAATTTGTAGTCAAAATAGGGTGTCAAACGAGAGGAACTTTTGCGAACTTCGTCCTACTGTTTAAGCCATTTGAAGAACCATAACTTCTCCTTATTAGATGAAGGAAATGCATTGAAAGAAAGTGAACATGTTTTGCAAGCTGACGGAAAATATATTGACCTCAATAGTGTTGAATAATCTTATCGCTGCAACATGGGCATTCCTGAAACATTGCCTTGCTACATATTTCCATCTTCTCCTCGGGGAAATTATGGTTTGTTTGGAATCCTATTGATGGCAATTAAAAGCTTTGGAATCATTCGGCTTGGATACAGATCAACATACCGAATAAGTCGCACCTCCATTTAGATGTGAATGCATTCATCAACAAATTGGAGCAAATTTTTTAAATGTTTCCTCTTCTTACAACTGTAATTTTTTGGTAAAACTTAACTTGTTGCATATCGTGCTCATCATACATTTGACAGAAAGTAAGAAGTATTCTTCACTAGATTATGAAAGAAAGTAGAAAACAAAAGGTTGATAGAAAGCATCAGGTGTGATGTTCTTAGGATATATTTGAACACTGACAAGACCTGTCTTTTCATTGTTAACGTGTGATATTTGCGAACTTCAAACGCAAGTAATAAAATAAGAAATATCCTACACCACGGGCGCAAGCCTCATAGACCCACATTATAAAGTACCGGGGTGGAAAAAAATTCTTATCCCCCGCCACGAATGCATTGATTTAATAGGAAGAAAGGCTCACCGGGGCATAACACGGCCATTTTGTATAATTATCCCCCGTCGTCAATAGCAACACCTCCATCTTGTTCTCCTTGCTCATCTGGCTGTTTGTTTACATTCGAAAAGCGCGTGAAAATCCCAGGTCACTCATTGGCTGAGATGCACATGGCTATGATGTCATATGATCACATGACTCGCTATTTCATATAGGGGGTCCAAGTAATGAGCAATGCATTGAGATGAAAGAGAATGTAAACAAGAAGGTAGATCTAGGTTTGTGGTTTTGAATCAATTTTTTTCTCTTTAATTATGGGTCTGGTGTAGGATAAAATCGTTATATCACTATGACAAGCTATCTTAGCAATCACTTGGGCAAAATGAAACTGTTATTTCCCTCGCCAAGGCTCGAGGAATAACAGTTTTATTTTGCCTGCGGGATTGTTAAAATAGCTTGTCCCCCTCCACATCGTGATATAACTTATAGACTCCCCCGGCACAACCTGTTACTGAATTGTAACTTTCAATGCATTTCTGTAATTTATACAATTAGATGTGAGTTGGTAACTTGGAGTCTGTATCCATGCTATTGTATTGCAGAGTTTCTTAATTGCACCTTTATTGAGTCATTTAATGTCAGGATCTGAAATGCACCATTTGAATCTGTATGCAAACTACAATTGTATGCTTGTATTCCAGATTGTGTGAGCTCCCCAGGACCCCCTCAGCAATGTGTTTACCTAAACTATCTATTAACTGTGTTCTGGAAGACTTTCAACCCCTCACATCATGAATGTACATTTGTGGGATTTATGTCACAGTTATTAGACAATCAACATCACCTCTCCAGACTGTAATTGCTGAGCATTCTTTTCTGTGTCTACGTGTTAACCAGTCTCAGGAGCAACAATAAAGACTGTACATTATCTGAGTGTTTTTGTTCTTCATCATGTGGGAGGCTGCACCCCTCAGAAGTACAACCCCTCACCCAGTAGTACAGTCAGCAGCTCCTTCGCCTCACAAATAGGTCCATTGCACAAACTAATACCCATGAACAACTGCTGTCACCCCCTGAGATTAAACATTTCTTGCTCTCCTCACTGACCTGGTGGACACTCAATTCTAACTGGGGTTGAGTTTCACTACACAAACCAAGCTAGTGTAAATATTAGTGACATTGTTTACAGTGATATTTCATTTATACCCCCACTGTCACCTTCTTACCAGGTTTGTGGCAATAAAATGAGCCTGAAAGTTATGAAAATTAACCTAATTGTCATTTCCAGATGGTAGTTCTCACATCATTCCCTTTGTATCTTTTCACTAATTCAGTAAATATTAAGTGAATACATGTTGTTGCTAATGTTTGACACCTGAACTGTGTCTGATATAATGAAGTTTTAAGTCAATGAGGTAAATTTTGAAGTGGGATGTGTAAGTCTCAAACCCCTTCAGAATGCTCATAAAATAAAGCTATTTTAGTGACCCTCATATTTGACCTAAAATTCAGCTCATTAACTCCTCCTCATGCCAAGTTTTTCTTTTTTCAAACTTCATAGTGCAGCTGTTTAATATTTTGAAACAGCTTTGCGTGATGTTTTTGGGTTTTCTTATTCAGAAATAAGTACACAAGTTCTTTTGCAGTGTAAAATCAAACTGGCAATATCATTTGTGTACCACATATGGCCAATGTTCTCGTTTTGCGAACATTTACTGTGCAATACTATGTAATTTTTTTTCTTTTTTCCTATATCAATTAATCACTTAATGTTTATTCCTAAATATAAACTACAATTAGTATTATTATTGGAAAAAAATTAAATTGTCCTATAGTATATAATTTGCAAGCAAGAGGTCAATAAATATTTGAATTCCTCATTCATTTCATGCAATTGTGTGACATGGTGAATCCTTACGTAAAAGAAATTATGAATTGATAAATCCTCTTAAAATTTTGTTCTGTGAAGTTAAAATGGTATATTTGATTCGTAATTGACCTTGTCTTAATTAACATACTCTTATTTTTATAAATTAATGCACAAAGATGAAAAATCGTGTATTTTAATTTTGTTATCTTTTTGTTGTTTAGTCATGTCACGCCATGATTTTATGGAGTAACAAGACATGATCAATTTTTATTTAAATATTCAACTTCAATTAAAATATATTTCTCTGCATTTTAACATGTAAAAATATTCCTGAATCCGAAAAAAAATTTTCCCTTTGTTCATTTTTTTGTCAGAATATGTTAAACTATAAATTTCTAATCATCACGCTGCATCACGCTTAATTCTTGTTTTCAGTTTACCAAATTTACATAATAGATGTCACTTTTTTATGTTTTGTGCATCTTTTGAGCAAACAATTTCACTCGAAACAGCGTATAACAGCAATTTGAAACATTTCATCCATTTCTACAATTCATCACATTGTAGCTGTAAGTATTGTTTAGTATTTGCTAAAAGTTCTTGTAGTATAATTCTTTCATAATCGGAAAAACCATCGAAATGTGTTTTGTACCAGTTGCCACCATTTTGAATTTTGCAAGAAAAAAATATTTTTAATCTGGGAATCTTCATATTCGCTTTATGTAATTTATGTTACTTAATTGGTATTACTGCTAAATAGTTTATAATTGTATGGTTTATAAAACTTGACTCTTATGTAAATGTACATCTACCGGTAAAATGTTATTTGGTGAAATCAGATTATGTAGGGTAATTCTTATTATATCGAGCAGTTAAATTAATCTTCAGTGATCTTATGTAATTTTCTTTCCTCTTTCAGATGGACAACCAGTGGCCACCACAGCAAGTGCAAGCACAATTTGTGCAGCAAAGTGTAATCTACAGCATAAACCAGTATCCCGGACAGATACCTATCATGCAGCAGCCACAAGTGGTACCAACACAGCAGCAACCACAAACATGGCCACAGCAGCAGTATCAAATGATGGTCAAGCCAACTGGCCAACAGACACCAGGACCAGGCATATTTGTTCCAGATCAACAACATCTACAACACCAACAGATGATGCCACTGTTTAATCTCCCACAACAACAACAACAACCAATTATGTCACATCCTGCTGCAACAAGCTTCTCACAGCCAATGACATTGTCATATGTACAGCAACAGCAGCAAGGACCAATGTTGCCACAGCAACAGTTTATTCAAGGTGTCACACCCATGCAACAACAAATACAAATACCATACAGTAGGCAACACCTGCCAGTGGTAAGTTAACAAATGCCAGTACTACAGCAGCAAATACAACCACAGCCAAGTAGTGTAATTACATCAATACTGTCAATACATTCAGTACCACAGCCAAGTAATGTAATTACATCAGTACAACAGCCAAGTAGTGTAATATACCATCAATACCATCAGTACTGTCTGCCTCTCCAGCAAAGAAAATGCAAGTACCTCAGCAAATGGTACAGCCATCTCAACCTGTTGTAAGTGTGCCAACACAGAACCGAATGCAACTGATACAGCCAGCTCCACAGTCAAGTAGTGTAATTACATCAATACTGTCATTACCATCTGCCTCTCCAGCAAAGGAAATGCAAGTATCTCAGCAAATGGTACAGCCATTTCAATATGTTTTGAGTGATCCATAGTCAGTCCCACAGTCAAGTGGCATGACTCCTTCATTATTACATTCTGACTCTGCATCTTTGTCTGAAACCACTGAAGCAGTCTAATGTAAAAGAGGAGTAAGTAAGGTGCCAGTGGTGGGAATGCAGCAAAATACTGCAAGTGATGCCAAAGGAGAAACATATACAGTTCCACCAATAATAAAGCTTGAGTGCCCTTCTGATGACAATAATGATGATGTTCAGGATAATTTTACTGGAAACATGTTTGTCAATAATGTTATGGGTGAGGTAGAGGCAGTGACCATTCACCACAAGCCCTTTATATCAAAACGAAGAAGGAAAACAGCTACTAGTTTGAAAGCTACAAGTTCTGCAACAGCTACTAGTTTGAAATCTACACAAAGTACCAACCCTGCATCCTCAGAAACATTATGTTGTGGTGATCTCAATGTGACCTGTGAGGAAGCAGCAGCTGTAAAGCAATTTCTCGAGAAAATTAGAAAGCCAGATACATCAGAAAGTGAAAGGTAAAATCTTTAACCTAATTTCATAATTTACATAATATTAATGCATGCAATATTTAGTGGGCTTAAATTGTTTCTTTTCAGTATTCAACCAAAATTTTCACACCACAAAGAATTGGTAAAGACTTTGAAAAAAATGAGGAGATGATGATGTATTTAGTCAACAAAAATACCAACAGTTTTTATTGTGTCAAATTGTTTAATGAACTTGGAGAAGATGCTACTTTAGATTTAAGTACAACAGAGAATCAAGAGATTTTGTTACCACTGCACAAAAAGGATAATTTGATGTAAGATGCACTGCAATGTTTTATTTATTATTATAATTTTTGATTTGACAGCTATTCCATGGATGCAAAGTCTGCAGGAAGTTGGTAAATTATATTCTTTCTTTTTGTTTTGTTTTGTTTCTTAGAAATAACTGCATGCTGTAGAGTACATTGTGCAATTATTGTCTAATGAATGTCTAAATGAGTTTTAAACTGATTATTTTTTTAAAAAATTGAACACAATATATTTTTGGTATTTACATATGATTTACATAAGATAAGAGGTTTAACATAAGATTCTATCAATATTTAATTATAATTTATTACTGTTAGTATCTACTCCACTCATTTAATTTGCCTGAAAGGGGTGCAATACATTTAGATATTTATGCTAAAAATGAAAAAAAGTATGTTTGCAATACTCTATATTTACATAAGAAAATTAATGCACCTAAAAAGTTCACAAATCCAGAGCATTGCCCATATTGAAGTTTTTATTCAATTTCTTCAAGTTCAATGCTGCAGAGCTTCATTCAAGGCCATCTGAGGTACAAAATCTTTTGGTACACCAATGTAGTGTCTGGGTTTTCACCACACTAAAATTGGCATCACCTTCCAGGCACTAATAGCATTTCAATACAAAATTTACTGGTACTCACATTTACAGGTACTCAGATTTATGGGGCCACTTACAGGCATTCAATTGAAAGCTCCCATAGTTTTTAAGATCAAATGTAAATGATTAGGGTTAGTCAGACGAGGAAATGAAAGGAATCATAAATGTCCGTTATGAACTTTGAAAATGAAGGCCCTCTACCATTATCTGTAAGCACAATCAATGCAATTGCAATGGAGGTCATTCAGGCATGACAGCTCAATGCTACCATTAGTCACACATTTGTACTGAAAACTTGATTCCAAAAATAGCATTGCGTCTATGGGCCAATTTCCTCTCCTGAGGGTAAAAGACAGGGTTACAAGGCTAATCTCTACCCTCACTGTGATGTTAAAAATTCGTTGAGAGCCCATAAAAGGGGTTGTTTTTATTATTAGCATTTTACTGTTGCAAACATGTTTATTTATTATTCCAGAGTTATATCTGGTTGGCTAGTAATTACTGAATGGAGATCCTCGTGGGCTGTCTTATGCCGCGCTATGGCTCTCACGCATAACTATGAGCAGTGGTGAGGATCACCCTCCGACATCCTCCACAACCTATGTCTGAGTGATCTTGACATAGGAAAAAATAGTTTAGTTTGATCCTCTCTTCATGCATGCCATTAAAATCGCCACCTCGTAGTTTTAGGAATTACTGGCAATATGTACTGAGAACATTTCATGCTGTGCTTCTTTGTTTAAACAGCATGATATATCAACGTGAAACTTTTTAGTTTTATATTTCTTTGATACTTAGAAGTATGTCAAAAAAAGTATCCTGGAAGGAATATATTGACAATGCACTTATGTCAAGTGGAGTGATAACAAAGGCAGCTATCATGGGATTAGATAACGGGAAAAAGTGGGAATCGTCTCCAAACTTTGAAGTTGATGAAGCTTAAGCCAAATATTTGATTGACGGTTTTATGGATCCAACAGACTTACGGGCAGAAGGAATATTGCTTGATGGTCAATACTTGGTTTGTGTGAGAGCGGATAGTGATTTGATCATAGGAAGAAAATCTGGAGGAGGGTGTATAATTGCAAAATGCAAACAATTAATGATAATTAGTTTGTTTGATGATCCGTATCAGGCTAATTGTTGTAACCTAACTTGTAAATTAGCAACCTTTCTAAGAGATAGAAACTTTTAACAATTTTCGTGCATCTGTCGCAATTGTTTTGAGTGAATTATTGTTATGAACCAACTTCAGTCAATTTTCTTTAACATATTGATTTTCGCAACACAATTTTCTTTAACATATTGATTTTCGCAACACAGTTCATAATTTTCATGAAAATAGAGCCACTAGTAAAAGTGTAATTGTGGTCACCAACCGAACGGCTCAATGAAAAATATGCAGAAAGAATTTTCTTTAACATATTGATTCTCGCAACACAGTTCATAATTTTCATGAAAATAGAGCCACTAGTAAAAGTGTAATTGTGTCACCAACCGAACGGCTCAATGAAAAATATGCAGAAAGAAAGTCCGGATTTATAAAATGACATTCGGTTGGTATATGATTACAAATAATGACAGAAAAGTGGTGATCTTACTTGTGAACCGCTTCATAGCTTTTGAAGCTGCAATATTTTAGCCGAAAATATGGTCACAAGATTTATGACATGCAAAGGCCGAGATAAAATTAATTGGCTTCCTACATGGAGTTAATTCAACCTCTTGGAAGCCTTTACAGAAGATCCTTTTTGTAAACTTCTTCAGAATATCTCTTCAAGTATGTATAACTGGGGTCAACCATTATAAGAATAAAATTAAGACTGGTAATCAAATATTGAAATTTCTAAGCGCTTGTAAATAAGGCTCAACCTTTATGAAAAGGTTAATGTGGCGGGTTAGGATTTCTTGGGAGGACGGGTCGCCCGATTATTTTGGCCAATTCAAAAAATTTCGCAAGAGAAAGTTTCACCAAGTGACGGGTGTCGGAAATGTGAGGTATTATATATTTTATGAGGTGCCAGGTAGACGCAAAGTGCTGGACAAACCCTGAAATGTTTTTGCCTGTAACTTCCTTAATAATGGTCCAATTTTCAATCTGTTTGCACTATTTAAATTCTTTCTACACAGCCATGGTCTCTAATATGAATGCAAGTGCACTGAAAGAGCATGTAAGGAATATATAAGAACTCATATTGCCATGATTGTGTAGGGGAGAATTTGAGGATTCCACCATTGCAATAGGATTGAAAATATGACCACAATTAAGGAAGTTACGAGCAAAAAAATTTTCAGGGTTCCCACCACCAGTGCAAGGGGGTGCAAGAACAAATATTTGCTGTGCCTGCTCCAAATCCCTGTGAATGTGAGGTTGTGATAGCAAAAATAAATGTTTCACTGTCCCAATCACCAGCACCTAAGTGGAATTGAGATGTAAAGAGTGAAAGAGTGAGTGTAAGAGGGTGTAAGAACTCTGAAACATTTTTGCTTGTAACTTCATGAATAATGATCCAATATTCAACCCATTTGTTCTGTTAGAATCCTCTTAGTCTTCTCTGCACAGACATGGTACTGGTATGAGAGTATGAGTGTAAATGTGAATGGAAATATGAGCACAGGTGTAAGGTTCTTGATAAATATAGAACACCATGTCCAGAACCCTGATGTGTTTTTGCCTAAAACTTCCTTAATAATGGTCTCCATTTTAATCTGTTTGCAGTATTAGAATCTTCACAGACTTTTGTACACAAACTTGGTATCTAATATGAGCAGAAGCACAGTACTAGAGGGCATGAGAGGAACACAGGAGGTCATAAGAACTCATATTTGAGATCATGGTTGTGTAGAAAAGAAACTGTGAAGATTCCAACATTGCAAATAGATTAAAAATAAGACAAAATTACAAGTCAAAATGTTTCAGGATCCTCAAGAACAATGTTTTGGTACCCCCACCCCCAACCATCTGTGAATGTGAGGTTATCATAGTGTGTAAAAAGTCATGTTTCACTGCCTCCACCACTGAAATGAGGGTGTAAGGGTGTAGTTATATTAAATTGTTACTACTTTCATCCAAGACAGATCACTGTCAACTGCATACATTAGGTCACATCATGGATCAAGGCCCTCCTCAACAGAGGAGTTTACATGACAAGGATCATTTAGTACATTCCCATTCATTACTAATAACCCTTCCTGGCTATACAAGGCCACTTAAAATTCACAACCAGACACAGAGAGCTGCTGAAAAAAAGACCCAGCTATAACAGGATAACACCCTTGATCCATGATGGTCAAATAGGAATATTTTTTGTACTCTTGAACAGTAATAAAGACAAAAATTCCTATACAGATAAAGCACGAGGTAAGGGCATTCGCATAGCAAATGCCTGCACCAAGGGCTTTATCGTATGGAAAAACCGACATTTTAATTGCTATTTGAGGAGAATTGTCAATTGACTCCATTGT